>CM057233.1:26719351-26784351 GCA_029891385.1 Erythroxylum novogranatense | reverse complement strand
TAACATACATTAGTTTTAATGGAAATTCCAAAGCATAAAAAGCAATAGAACTTGATGAGATCCTTGCACTATTTCTTGAACCTTAGGCATTTGTTGGACCACTTGCCTATCATTAAACAATAACAATTATTAGTCATTCACACTAAAAATAAAATCGTTATTTAAATTAATAGATTATGAATTGCTAAAATACCTCACTAACATCCTCATCATACTCAATAGTGCGACAATATGCATTCGTCTCATCGTAACATGTTACTATAAAACAACCACAAAATAAAGGATTCAATAAATATATATAATAATAACTTAATTATTTCATTGAATTTCATTCAAATAAAGATAAGAATCACCTTTTATTTCACTCCACAACCAACTTTGTGCACACATCAACGCTTCTAAAGTCTTGGGATGAAGCCGACTACGGTGTGGACTCACCAACCTTCCGCTTGTGCTAAAAGCAGACTCTTAAGCTACAGTTGAAACTAGTATAGCTAACACATCTCTTGCCAACTTCATCAAGAGTGGATACTTTATCCCATTAGTTTTCCACCAACTTAAAATATCAAAATTTTCTGTTCTTGGTAACACTTTTTCCTCTAAATAATGATCCAATTCTGTTTTCGCAAACAAACTACTATCTCTTTCAAGAGCAACTTCCTCATCAAAACTTTGGAGAAATCCTTCATTGGCATCTCTATCATACCCAAAAGTAGATGAAACTTCACCATTATAAGAAGGTGAATCCCTCATTCTATACTCTTCAAACAAATCATAGCAAACTTTCAAAGTTTTTTTGACTTCATCAACATATAAGTACTCTCCATAAATTCTTTTAAAACAATATTCTAATAGTTTGTTCTTGTACCTTGGATCCAATATGACTGCCACTCCCATGATTCCATGAATGTCAGACCAATACTTTTTATACTTGGCCAACATATTTCTTGCCATGCCTTGAATCACCTCAATTGGAGACTCACACCATTTTTTCAATGAGCTTCTGATTTCAAAAATTTTAGGGAAAACAATATTTGCCATGGGATACTTTGTACCTGAGAACATCTCGGTCACAGAATAGAACAATCCTAACTTCTCACAAACCATTTCTGCAAGTCTCCAATCCTCTTCAGTTGGCAAATCTTTGTATAATGGTTCACGCTGACTCAAACGATTAAAGACATCCTTGTATATCAAAGTAGCATTAAGCATTGAATAAGTGGAATTCCACCGGGTCTTGCAATCAAGAACCAATTTCTTGGTACTTGCAATGCGTAATTGTCGCACCGCTTCTTCAAACTTTTGCTCCCTTTTTGGAGATGCTATCCAAAACACCACACTATCTTTAATCCTTTCTATACCCTTGCCAATGACAAACAAACCATCTTGAACGATCAAATTTAAAATGTGGGCACAACAACGCATGTGAAATAAAGACCCATTCAACATAAGTGAATCAAGAGAAAACTTCTTTGTGATATCACTAATGATAGCTTCATTAGTCGTACAATTATCAACCGTCAAAGTTGATAACTTTCAATCAATGTTCCAATCCAAAATGGTATTAAATAAAACATTGGTAAGAACTTCAGCAGTGTGTGGACAAGGTACATAAGTGAACCTATATTATATAAGTAAATAAACAAGAATTAGATAATTAATATTGTCAATCAATGATTATTAAATGATCAAAAACATATACAAATGTGATTCAAAAAAAGAGGAAAGCAAATTAATACCTTATGATACGACTTTGTAATGTCCACTTATCATTGACGAAATGAGCGGTGATAGCCATAAAACCCTTTTTTTGATTACTAGAAGTCCACATATCCGTAGTTAAGGCAATCCTACTACAATTTGCCTCCAACAAACTCAAAGTCTTCACCCTTTCGTAGTCATATATCCTTAAGATATCGCTTTTCACGGTATTTCGTGAGGGAACCTTAAACAAGGGTTGCAAACCAGCAGAATATTGGCGAAATCCGTGATGCTCGACCATAACCAAAGGATACTCATGTATTATAATCATCTTGGCAAGATCATCCCTTGATTTTTGTTGATCAAAAAGATAATTTGCCACCGCATTTTTTTGTTGCACCAAAACTTGTTGTCGAACATCTTGAAATTTTTTTCGAGGACAACTCCTTATGTGATCATGCAAGTGTTTAGTTCCACTTGAGCTTTTACCAGAAAGTTTTTTCTGACAATAATTACAAATGGCCTTCTCATCTTCCCCTTTAATTTTCACCTTTTTGAAATGATTCCAAACAACCGATGTTAATCTTCTTTTACGTGTATCTTCAACATCTTGTACAACCTCTGAAGTTGGAGTGGGTTCCTGACTCATACTATTTGGTGAGCTGACCGAAGGAGAGAGGTCAGCAGGAATGAGAGGACTATCCATAGATATAGGATTTTGAGAAATACTCTCACTCGAGTTCATTGTAATCTAACAAAAATTAACCCAAATTACCTGCACAAGTATCCAATCAAATTATCATCCGAAAGGTATTGATAATACTTTATCTAATGAAGGAAATTAAAAAATAATTAAATCCCACAACATACTTGTGCACGGGATCAAAGCAATTATTTTATAAATGTTTTGATCATCATGTAAGTAGCATAACTAGTATTCATATTAAATCGTTAATTGATATTAATAATTTATATTAAGATTATATTAAAATTATTTAATAATTTATATTAAAATTATTTTATAAAAGTTGGGTTTGTTAATTATTACTAAGCAAAGATTTGATTGTTAAGGAAACAAACTTTCCTTTTCACCTTATTATGATCATCAATTCATCATGTAACGTTGGGTTTGTTAAGCAAAGATTTGATTGTTACGGAAGTTGGGTTTGTTAATTGTTAAGGAAACAAACTTTCCTTTTCACCTTATTATGAAACTAAAGGAAACAACGTTGAACAAGGAAACAACGTTGTTGTATGAAGAACCAAGCATGTGTGGTCTCAAACTAAAGGAGCAGCACCACAAGATTATTGATTATTGATTAACGAACCTGGTATGAAGATTGAAGACAACGTTGTATGAAGACCAAGACCAACGCTGACGTGACATGAAGGAGCAGCTGACGTGAACTGAAGGAAGGTTGTTTGACGTGAACTGAAGGAAGGTTGTTTGATGTGAAGTAGGTTGTTTGTTGGCTGTTGCACCAAAAACAACGAAAACGTGAATTGAAGGAAGGAGCTAGCGTCATTGCGTTCTGCGTCAGTACGAAGAAAACAGATGGAACCAACCACGAAGAGCTTGAGAAAACAAGGAGGCGAGGCGACAGGCGAGAGTGAAGAGTCGGCTGGAAGCCTGGAAAACTACGAAGAATTTGGAAAGTTTTAACAATTATACGACCTTTCTTATTAATTAAATAATTTTTTTAATAACTTATAAAAATATTATGAGCCATATTATATTAGCTGTGTCCACTGTTCAAGCCAATAAAAATAATTTTTTGTAATTAGTATATAACGGGTAAATGGGTATGGGGGGTGGTATCCCCATACCCGCCTCGATACCCGACGGGTATTTTACTAACCCCCCATACCCGCCCCACGGGTAAAAATTTGCTTCCCGTATTCGTCCCCGTTTGAGTAATTTTATCGAGTACCCATCGGGTTCGGGTACAATTGTCATCCCTAATGTAAACAAGGTTAACTGTAGTGAATAAATCAGAGCACGAGACAGAGAGAGCGAGGGGGTCTGCTTACTTTTATCTTTCTATTACATGGAATTTTATTCACATGCGGACTAAAACTTATTTTCACATACTTTATTTAATTAATTCATCAGCTGCTGTTTTTTTTTTTTGGGGATGAATATATAGAATTGGTACACGGAAGTCTTAGAATAACTTTTTAGTGGCGCTTGATTTATAAAATATAAGGGGAAATGAATAATTCCAATAAACACTACAGTTCTATTTCTGATGGCCATCTTTAACTTCTTTTCTTTGCAAACCAAATAACGCACTAACACCATCGAATAACATGATAACGCCTAACACCAAATATTAGTGAACTTTTCATTCAAATATTCATTTCTAATATTTCTACTAAATTTGTTTTAATTAGTCTCTCTAATAAGAACAATAATTCAATTAATAAATTGCATAATAATAATAGCGATAGTAGTAGTAGTAGTAGTAATAATAATAATAATAATAATAACACAATTAGTAGAAAATTAATAACATAAATAAATACACTTAATATTTCAAATGTGTATTCCATAATGTTATGAATAACAATAAAGTGAATTAATAAAATAATTCATGTTTTAGTAATACCTAATATAATCAAGTGCACAAATAATAATGATAATAACATTAATACAATAATTACGAATTGTAAACCTTAAATTAATAAGAAGGTAATTATTCAAAAGAACGAATAATAATAATAATAATAATAATAATAATAATAATAATAATAATAATAATAATAATAATAATAATAATAATAATAATAAAGAAATAATAATCATAATAAATTTTAATATCAATCGTAAGTTAATAATAACAATAATTAATATATTACATATTGACCAATTTGCTTGTCTTAAAGTCATATGGTTGTTGTTTTCGTTTAATGGCAAACAAATGTTTGCTATGGTGACACTTTGTAGAAGATGGTAAAATGTGCGCCCAAAGATATTGATTTGAAGAATATGCTAACCATGTTAGCATATATGTCAGATATGATGCTCAGCAATTTTAACACAAGATGGCCTTTCAAATAATTGAGTCTAAAACTATCCCCATAATTTCATTGGTTGATCACATAAAAGATATCTTTAGTCGTATTGTATGATTGAACGTATATGTATGAGATGGTTATTTAAGTGTGCGGAAAGAGGATTTAGCAATTAGATTATGAGATAAAAAAGATGATTGTTGCTTATTTAATTTCCTTAATCTTGCTGTTGTAAATTGCCACATTCTCATGTTTGATTTCTTGCTCCTGCCTTGATATGGACAAAAGAAATCATTAAAATTCTATATTTGTAGTGTGGGATCTCCTATTTTTTCCGTTCTTTGATGCAGTAAAGTTTCGGAAAAGGATTCAACCAAGGAAGGAGAAATTTCCAGATCAGGTTTCACAGGTTATAGAAGAAGAGCTTACAAAATTGCAGCTTTTAGAGGTCAGTTTAAGTGAATTTAATGTGGCTCATAACTATCTGGATTGGTTGACTGCTTTGCCTTGGGGAGACTACAGGTTTGTTTCTTATTTTGCTTGTTCAGTGCTAAACTTTCTGCTTGTTCATGGCTAAACTTCTCTAGGAGTAATTTTAAACTAGTTTCAGATATCTTTTCTTTTTTTTCTCCCATGTTCCATAAGCTCTTGTTTCTTCTCTTATTCTTCTTTTGTTATGTTATTTTATTCCCACTATTCTGTTCTCGATCTACTCTTGTTCTTCCTTGTTACATGAAGGTCCCTCATTTCCCTTGAATTTCCAATCATAGGACTTGTCCTTCATTAGTTATGTTTTAAATAATAATAATAATAATAATAATAATAATAATAATAATAATAATAATAATAAATTTATGTGTTTAAATTATTAGATTTATTATTAGTCTATTATATATGAATAGACATTATTAGTGCATTTTATTTTAATAAGGTATTTTATTGTATACTACATTTTTACTTATTTTTATAATTTTTTCTTCTTATTTATTATATACTAATTTTATATCTATTTAATAACAGTTAAACCTTTAAATTTTAAACTTTTTCTTTAACCAGTTCAATATCAGATATGATTTTTAAGCAATGGGTTGTTTTGTGAACGAATGTTAACATAAAGGGTCAATTACAAACGTCAAAAGTTTAGGGTTGTATTTGAATATTTGAGAAAATTTTTAACAGTGAATTTGTACCTTAAATAATATTTATCGTTTTAATTCGTTCAAGAAGAATCTTAAAGTTTTCTAAAGGTACAAAATCAACCCCAATTATGTTACACCTTTGTTAAGAAAAAACATAACTAACATATTTCATTAATTTTGTGTGGGCATATTTATCACCAAAACATAAACCTAAAATTTTTAGACTTTTCATATCTCCAATGCGGTTTGGGACTTAGCCAATTAACAAGTTATTGCTTAGCCAATTAACAAACCAATTTATTGGTTAATAATTATAAAGGAAGGCTAAGTTAGGTTTTAGCAGACTTAATTTGACTATTGCACAAGCATTTTGTTAATCTTATTCAATTTTGTTATGCCTAAAAAAGTTCCCGTAATAACTTGTATTAGAGCTTAGCGAGGAATTCTTATATTATTCATTTACAATGGCAAGTAAAATCAAATTTACATAGAAGCTTGTAAAATTAGAGGCAATTGTTGACCATCTAGCCACGATGGATGAGGGTAGTAAAAGCAAATTTACAATGTTGATGTTAGGGTAGTATTGTTGTATGTCATAAAGATAATTTTATGAGTTATTGTGCTCATTATCATTGGACCACTGAAGAGGATCTACCCTATTGATTGATTGCAATGATTCACCAACTGATGATCTCTAATGGGCAGTGGAATATGTATAGTCATTATAACAAGATTGAGTGAACGGTAAGATTTGCATAGAACATAACAGATTGAAATTTGGAATGTTAATTCTTGTTGAGCCTGAGTCTCTTGCAAGTTTTGTATAGTGAACTTTTCCGTAACAAGATGTAGCACTGTACTACATCTTGTATTCAAAAGAAAAAGAAAGAAATGAAGCGTTTCCCTTGCAATCAGTAATTTCAAGTAGTTTGTTCTTTGGTGTAAAACTAGCTGTTTAGCATAATGGTCTTATTTGCAACTTGGCTCTTTTGCATTTAAGGTAATTCTTTAACATTTACCTTTAACTGTTTATAACATTCAAGTAATATTACAAATACCGAACTAAATTAGGTTCTAGCACGGTATTATACCGGTATCGGTTAATATTGGGTACCGTTTCGGTTGTACCGGTACCGGTTAATACTAGGTATTGTTTCGGATAATTTTTTAAATTTATAAAATAGTCTCTGAATTTTTTTAAAAATTACAAAATAGTCCATTTGTATATTGTACATTTGTAATTTATTTAATTTAGCTTTTTTTTTGTTTATATCTTATCCATTTTAGTTTATATATATCTTTATTATATTCTAAGTATTTCTATATATAATAATTATATATATATAATATATATCTATATATATAATAATTATCTAAATATAATAATTTATTGTAAAATAATGAAAATAATTCAAAATTTTGAATTATTTATTATTTTCTATTTTATCATAATTTTGAATTATTTTTATAATTATTATTTTCACATTCCATTTCATTTTACATTTTATTAGACATAATCACAATTTTAATTGAATATATAAATTAATTTAATAATTATTAATAATTATTAATAAATATAATTATTTTTAAAATATATAAATTTCAAATAAATTTTGATTTAATAATTAAAATATATAAAATAAATATTAGTTTATAAATAATAGTTTTAAATTATTTATTTTAGAAAATAAAATATTTTTATTAATATTTTATTAATAAATATTATTTAAAATATTAAAATAAATTTAAATAAAATAATTTATTAGTAATAAAATAAAATAATTTATTTTAAGTTTTATTTAATTTATAATTATGATTAGTAATCAAAATATTTATTATTATTTTAAAATTTTGAAAAAAAGGGAGGGAATGAGAGGTAGGAGGGAGGGAGGGACATTTTGAAAATTTTACAAAAAAGTCCCCCAATTTTCTAAAATTTTTTATACTAGTCGATATTTGACCGGTATTTTGAATACAGGTTGGTACCAGCTGGTATAAGAAAAATGGGTCGGTACCTACTAGTATTTAAACCTAGTACCAAAACTTAATATACCGTACTAATTTTGGTTCGGTACGGTACGTACCGGTCAGTACGGTCCGGTGTTCATAACTATGCATTCAAGTAATAATTCTCTCTTCTTCTTCTTTTTTTGTAAAAGTTCTAAATTATAGGTTATAAGTTGAATTAAACGAGGGTTATTTTTCAATGCTTAAACGGATACAATGTTAGGTCTTCCTTTTGTTTATTTGTTATTTTACAAAATGTCACAGAAGAAACTAGAACATCTTGACTTAATTTACTTCTTAAAAACATTTGAGCCTCGTTTACAAAAAACAAAAGGAAAAAATGAATGAAATTCCTTTCTCCATTACCCTCTCGAACCATAATTTTAGACAAAATTTTAGAGTTGTATGACTCCAAATGCTTTGAAAACATGTTAATATTATTAAAATTGTGATGTAATGGTAAAAATTGTTAGAAATCAATTCTTTAAGTAACTCATATATTAAAAGCAATTAAGGAATTTAATAATTTAATAAATGGGTTTTTGGGACTTTTAGTCCTTTACGATGGAGAGTTTTAAAATTGATTAATAGTTGGTAGTTTATTAAGATTTGTAAAAGAGTGCTTTTATGGGTACATTGACCATCATGAAGTTTGATGGATTACGCACTATGCATGAATACGTCATTGAAATGACAAACATTGCAGCAAGACTTAAGTCTTTGGAATAGAAGTGGATGAAAGTTTCGTTGTGCACTTCATTTTGAACTTATTACAGTCTAATTATGGTCCTTTGCAAATGAATTATAATACCATGAAGGACAAATGGAATGTGCATGAGTTGCACAACATATTGGTTCAGGAAGAGACTACACTCAAGAATCGAAGAAGTCACTATATCAATTATGTCAAAAATCAAGGAGCTAGTAAGAAAGATGGAAAGAAGCATGAGAAGAAATTGAAGGGACCCCTGAAACTTAGTAAGGAATCCTCTTAGATCAACAAGAAGGAACATGATGAATGCAGATGTCATTTCTATAAGAAGGTTGGGCATTTCTAAATCAAATGTTTTAAACATAAGGCATGGTTTGAGAAGAAAGGTAAACCTAGTGCTTATGTATGTTTTGAAACAAACCTTAACCTAGTGCTTATGTATGTTTTGAAACAAACCTTGATAAAGTTCCTTTTAATACTTGCTAGATTGATTTTAGTTATACTACTCATGTTTCTAATACCTCGCTGGAATTCCTTATTGACGCGCACCGCGAAAGAATTGACGTCGATTTGATGATATGGATATTTGGAATTTAACAAACGAGAAAATAAAGGATACGCAAGGTTTGATTTCTACGACAGCTCTCAGAAACTTGTTCCAAGCAATCTCGATAATCAAAATAAAACCCAGAGACGAACAATCGACATGCCACAATTGAGAAAACAATTGATAAGTGAAAGATTGTTCGGAAAGTAATAAGAACAAAAGAATAATGTTCTCTCTAAAGCCTATGACACTCAAACAATATGATCTAAAAAACTCCTAAAAACAATAAAACATAAGTATTTATACCTAGGTCAAATAATAAAAGGGTTGGGCTAAAATACATGGAAGCCCAAAATAAAACGAAGTCCAAAAATTAAATAAATAGGTCTGATAGGTTCTTGGTCTTAAGTGATGAAGCATTAAATAGCCCCCAAGTCTTCGTATCTTCAAGCTCCAAGTGTATCTGGTCTAAGGATTTGAGTTATGTTGGAACCCCTCCCTGGTGCGACACGTGTCCGACGTCCTGTGTGACATCTGGACGCGCATCCCACGAGGAAGCGATTCCTCACCACGAAAGAATCCTCAAACTGGACTTAATTTCACTTCATCCGAATAAAGTTGGATAACTCGACCTAAGTCTCTTCCAATAGCTTTGATCTGTTTAGGGCCCATCATTGCTCCTATACCTAAGCTACCTCTAAATTCTAGACCTCTAGGTCAAATGAAAACAGAAAACACCTCAATCGGATATTTATATCTTACAAAACGCAATTTCGCACAAAACCGACACACATTGGCCATAAAGACCAACGGTGACCCGACACTCTCATTTTACCAAAAAGGAATAGAAAATGTTACAAGTTAATCCATGCTTCAAATTTCATGCAAATCGGAGGTCAAATGGATAAGAATCAAGGAAAATAAGAAAAGAAAGTATTAGGTCTTCTTAAACCAACTTTACTAATTTAAATCTAAACCAATATAACCTCACCTAAACCTTCCTATAATTCTCCTAGGCTATACCAACATAAAACCCCCATCAAAACTACTCTAAAAGTTCAAAATTTCTCAATCCTAAGCCATGAACACATGCTGGAATTTTAACAAAGCTTTCTTAAATTTGCTTCTTTCATTTTTCTTTCACCAATACCTTTCAAACCACCATTATTAACCAAACTAACATCAGAACCCTTAAAATTTCGAAATCCACTTGACCATCATGACATCCCCTTCTATTTTCTATAGAAACCTACACAAAACTCTTTCCTTTCTCATTCTTTCACTAAAACCTCATCCAATCATCCATTTAAAGATGAAAGAAGATAAAACTCAAACAAACCAATCTATAATTTCGAAACCCTAACCAAACCTAATCTGATTTTTGTTTCTTCTTCCTCTTCTTACCTTCTTCTTCTACTTCTAACCATATATTTTAAATAAGAAAGAGGAAACCCTAAATAGATAGCCAAAAATTCGAAATCTTCTTACCTAGGTTGAAACCCACGACTTCTTCTTCTTCTAAAGATGAAATAACTCCTTCCCTTCCTCTTTTTCTTACATAAACCACGTGAATCTACCTTGCTCAAGCTTGAAACACCTTCTTCTTCCCTTCTCCTTGGATGGCCGATTGTCTCCTCTCTTTTTTCTTCTTCCTTTTGATTTTCGAAACCTCTTCTCACTCTCTTCTCTTTGGTGTATTTTCGTATAACTTGAAAGATGACCTAAGTTTTGTTCTTTCTCACTTATTTCCTATGAAAAAAACGACATCACTTAAGCTTCTCCCTTCCATTTTCGTTAGTCACTTAGCCTCCCTCCCTTTCCTAAGCTTTCTTACATTAAACCCTAACTCTTCATTAACCTAAAACTCACTTAACCTAATACACATTTCGTGGGCTTCCCAATGGGCTCCCTCTTCAAGCCTTAAGTCATGCCCTCTTTGTTCTCACTTAGCACTTAAGCCCACTAAGCCCAAGATTCTTTCCCTCCTTATAACCTTTCCTAAATTTTCATTTTCCCTCTTTCCATTTCAAACTTAACTTTTGTGGGCTCCCACTTAAAAGCCCATAGGCTCCATTCCTTTTTCATTTAATCTTCCATACAAACCCTAGCCCACTTAATTAATAAACCTAAAGCCTTATAACCATTTAAACATATTCTAATTTATTCCTAACATGACCTAATTTAATAATTCTTATTCTTTGAAAAAATGATACAAAAATTAAAATTCTAATTTAACTAAATTCCTGAAATTTAATATTATTGCTATAAATTCTAACTCTCAATTTCTTCAATTACTAATTATTGCTCTAAAAATCCCAAATTATTCTAACTAATCAGAAATCTAATAAAACCCTAATTGAAACCCTAATTACTTCAATTAATATTAGCCAAAAGATAATGAACTTACCAATAATTTAAACAAACCTATTTAAATAAGAAAAAGGGAACGGGGTCTAACATTTCTTCCCCCTTAAAAGAATTTCGTCCTCGAAATTCTTACCTGAATCACGGAAGAGCTGAGGATACTTCTCTTTCATAGCTTCCAATGGTTCCCACGTGGCTTCTTCCACCGAATGATTCCTCCATAACATTTTTATTAACTGTATTGTCTTATTCCTAAGCACCTTTTCTTTTGTATCCAACATCTGCACCGGAAGCTCTTCATAACTCAAATCCTCACTCAATTGAACTTCATCAGCCTGAATAACATGAGACGGATCTGATCGGTATCTCCTCAACATTGAGACATGAAAACATCATGAATCGAGATAACTCGAGGCAAGGCTAACTTATATGCCAAAGGACCAATCCTCTCCGTAATCTCATACGGCCCCACATATCTCGGACTCAGCTTACCCTTCTTTCCAAATCTCAGAATTCCTTTCCAAGGAGAAGTCTTCAGAAACACTTTCTCTCCAACCTCATACTCCATCTCCTTCCGATGAGAATCTTCATAACTTTTCATTCGATCCTGAGCTGCTTTTAATCTCTGCTTAATCACATTGACTTTATCTATTGTCATCTGGATCAACTCTGGACCCAAAAGCTTCCTGTCTCCCTCTTCATCCCAACACACCGGAGTCCGACATCTTCTCCCATACAGAGCCTCATAAGGAGCCATCTGAATACTCGAATGATACGAATTGTTGTAAGCAAATTCGATCAATGGCAAGTGTTCATCCCAAGCTCCTCAAAAATCCATCACACAAGCCCTGAGCATTCCCTCAAGAGTCCGAATGGTTCTCTCAGACTGATCATCTGTCTGAGGATGAAAAGCAGTACTAAAATTCAACTTAGTACCTAATGCCTCCTGCAAACTGCCCCAAAATCTAAAAGTAAATCGAGGATCCCGATCAGACACTATCAAATCCAGAATTTCATGCAATCTCACTACCTCATCGATATACTTCTTAGCTAGCACATGCAACGGATCTGTCTGTCTGATTGCCAGAAAATGGGCTGATTTTGTCAATCTATCCACAATCACCCATATGATATCATGCCTCCTACTGGTCCTGGGCAATCCCATCAGAAAGTCCATAGTCACCTTCTGCCACTTCCACTCTGGAATAGATAAAGGCTTTAACTGTCCTGAAGGTGCTCGATGCTCAGCCTTAACTTGCTGACACACCAGACACTTACTCACATATTCGGCCACATCTTTCTTCATACCTCTCCACCAGAAATGTTCCTTAAGATCCCTGTACATCCTGGTACTACCCGGATGCATAGCATACGGTGCATTGTGCGCTTCATCCAGAATCTCATCCTTCACCTTCTTGACATCCGAATGCACTGACTTATTTCGATTGTCGAAGCCCATCATCACTCATTACCATGTCGACTTCTTACCCTTCTGAATCTTTTCCCATAATCGACTCAGTTCTGCATCCTGACCCTACAACTCTTTTACTTTATCTCGAAGAATCGGCCTTACCCGAAAAGTGGCAACCATGCAACTTGTCTCATCCTGCTCTAGACTGATCCTGAGCTTAGCCATCTCTTCTAATAGCGGCAAATACACTGTCTGAACATATGCTATGGAAGACTTCCTACTCAAGGCATCTGCAACAACATTTGCCTTACCTGGATGATACTCAATCAACAGGTCATAGTCTTTCAGCAGCTCAATCCACCTCCTCTGTCTCAAATTCAGCTCCTTCTGGCTCAACAAGTATTTGAGACTCTTGTGATCTGTAAAGATCCTCGTCTGAACTCCATATAGGTAATGTCTCCAGATCTTTAAAGAAAAGATCACTGCTGCTAACTCCAAATCATGGGTCGGATAATTCACCTCATAAGGCTTTAGCTGCCGTGAGGCATATGCTATCACCTTATCTTCCTGCATAAGCACACATCCTAACCCCTTTCTGGAAGCGTCACTATACACAGAAAAACTCCCATCTCCTGTAGGCAACGCTAGAACTGGAGCACTAGTCAATCTGTGCTTCAGCTCCTCAAAACTTCTCTGGCATTCATCACCCCAGACAAAATTCTGATTTTTCCTTAACAACTTAGTCAAAGGAGTAGCAATTAAGGAAAATCCCTCCACAAATTGCCTATAGTAACCAGCTAAACCCAGAAAGCTCCTCACCTCTTTCACTGTCGTTGAAGCGTGCCAGTTCACTACAGCTTCAACTTTCTTTGGGTCTACATGCACCCCATTCTTAGAAACAATGTGACCAAGAAAGACCACCTCACGTAGCCAAAATTCACATTTTGTGAATTTGGCATACAACTCTCTCTCCCTCAGTCTCTGCAACACAATCCTCAAGTGCTCCTCATGGTCTCTCTCACTCCTGGAATACACCAGAATGTCATCGATAAAAACGATAACAAAATGATCTAAAAAGTCCTTAAAGACCCTGTTCATCAAATCCATGAAAGCAGCAGGAGCATTGGTCAGTCCAAATGGCATAACCAAAAACTCATAATGACCATATCGAGTCCTGAAGGCTGTCTTGCTCACATCAGACTCCTTAATCTTCAGTTGATGGTAGCCAGACCTGAGATCAATCTTGGAGAAGACCGTTGCTCCTTGCAGCTGATCAAACAAGTCATCTATCCGAGGCAATGGATACTTGTTTTTCACTATCACTTGATTGAGCCTCCTGTAGTCAATGCACATTCTCCAGGTTCCATATTTCTTTCTCACAAACAAGACCGGCGCTCCCCAGGGTGAAAAACTCGGCCTAATGAATCTCTTATCTAACAGATCCTCTAACTGCTCCTTCAGCTCCTTCAGCTCAGCTGGAGCCATCCTATAAGGTGGAATCGAAATAGGAGCTGTCCCGGGAGCCAAGTCAATAGCAAACTCAATCTCCCTCTCCGGTGGTAACCCGGGCAACTCCTCAGGAAACACATCAGGAAATTCCCTCACAATGGGAATTTCCTCCACCCTACTCTCCTTGACACTGGTATCTAGAACACACGCCAAGAAGGCTTCACAGCCTCTCCCCATCAGTTTATCAGCTAATAAAGCTGAAACAAGCCGTGGCGGTGTCAACTTTCTGTCTCCCCTGAAAACTACTTTCTGACCCTCACCCAGATCAAATTCCACTTCCTTTTTACCACAATCCAGTTTCGCCTTATACTTCTCCGTCACATCCATTCCAATGATTACATCTAACCCCTTCAGATCTAGAGGTAGCAGATCTACTACTAAACTAGATCCATCAATCACAAGCTCACAATCTCTAAAGATCCGGCTCACGACAACAGTCCTCCCTAACGGAGTACTAACAAATAGAAACTCATCCAATAAAACTGACTGCATACCAGACAATAACACACTCGCAGAGACAAAGGAATGGGTGGAACCCGAGTCAAAAAGAACATATACATCAGAATGAAAGAGCTGAGCCATACCAGTTACAACCTCAGGTGCGGCTATAGCCTCCTCTCGAGTCATAGCAAACACCCGAGCTTGTGCTTGCCCTCTCGGTCTCCCTGGCGGAATAGGCTTCCTCACGGACCCAGTAACCGCCCACCTGAGTGCGGTCCGTCCCCATGCTCCACTCTCTTCGAGCTCGAATCGAGATCCCGCCTCGGGCCCACAAAAGACAGTCTCGAATCCGATGTCCCTTCTCTCCACACTTGAAACAAGCACCGGATAATTTACGTCATTCACCCCGATGGGGGTTCCCACAATGCTCACATAGAGGAGTCGGATTCCTGTTTCTCTCTGTCCTGCTATTTCCTCCCATTGAGGAGGCTGCAGACTCTCTCGCTCAATCGCCTCGCTCAGAGGGCACTGCTGCCTCCCTGACTCTGCACTCGGAAACTCTTCTCACCCCTGGAAGCAGTCTGAACACTACCCCCTCTCTGAGGAAACTGCTCTCTACCCTTTCTTTTCCTGTTTACTTCTTGTCTGATGTTCTCCAGCTTTTCTGCTTGGAGTGCCGCATCTACCAGCTGCTGATAATCAGAAAAATTATGTATTATTACCTTCTCTCTGATCCCTAGATGGAGGCCTCCCTCAAACTTTCTGCACTTGTCTTCCTCATTAGCCACCATATGCGCTGCATAGCGAGACAGTTGAGTGAATCTAGCTCATACTCACTCACAGACAGTTCCCTCTGAGCCAAATTCAAAAACTCCCTAGCTTTATCTTGCATATAAACCCGAGAGAAGTACTTTTTCTGAAATAATTCTCCAAAATCTTTCCATAATAACACAGGAGGTACCGCTTGACTCAGGTACCGACTCCCACCAATGAAGAGCATTCCCTGCAAAGACTCACTTGATACTCCAACTTCTCTTCATCTGCATTTCATCTGCATTGTAACCCTTTCGTCCTCTTCATCCAAGCTTCACTTCCTGGATTAGTGGTACCATGAAAGTCCACCGCCCATATTTTCGCAACTTGTCATACTTGCCTACCTCCTAATCACTAGAGCCGAGCTGAGCCTCGAGATCCTGACCCATGGCCAAGGTGAATGCCTGGGCAAAGCTCGAAAAAGCATGGATCCATCGCAGTATAGCAGAGTAGGAGGGGTTGCTCCTCAGGTTGCACACTAGGTGCCTCGGAGCCAGGAGCTGAGTGTGTCCCTGCATCTTGTGGGACATAAGACTCATCTGTGCTCCCCTGGCGGGAACTAGAGCGAGAAAGAGTGCCGCGGGACCTACGCCAAGGTGGCATATTTACTCCTTCAAAATAAAACCAGTGAAAAACTTTAGTTCAAAAGAAATCATGCTAAAATCAGGTTACAATTCATCATATAGTCGAAATTACCATATAGGCATGTAAAATCATTGAAAACAATACAAAAGGACACAAATCATGCAATCCCTAACGTTCTCCTTCTACCCGAACCTAAACCGAAAGCTCTGATACCATAAGTGTTGGAACCCCTCCCTGGTGCGACACGTGTCCGACGTCCTGTGTGACATCTGGACGTGCATCCCACGAGGAAGCGATTTCTCACCACGAAAGAATCCTCAAACTGGACTTAATTTCACTTCATCCGAATAAAGTTGGATAACTCGACCTAAGTCTCTTCCAATAGCTTTGATCTGTTTAGGGCCCATCATTGCTCCTATACCTAAGCTACCTCTAAATTCTAGACCTCTAGGTCAAATGAAAACAGAAAACGCCTCAATCGGATATTTATATCTCACAAAACGCAATTTCGTACAAAACCGACACACATTGGCCATAAAGACCAACGGTGACCCGACACTCTCATTTTACCAAAAAGGAATAGAAAATGTTACAAGTTAATCCATGCTTCAAATTTCATGCAAATCGGAGGTCAAATGGATAAGAATCAAGGAAAATAAGAAAAGAAAGTATTAGGTCTTCTTAAACCAACTTTACTAATTTAAAGCCTTTTTAATCCCGGAATCCGAACTTTCGTACATTTAGTGCCCCTCGAAACTTAATTAGAAATTCTATAACATCTTAAAGGGATATTAAAAACAAAATCATTCATTAAGGAGGTCATGAGTTGTTGCAAAATTTTGCCTAATGAATGACCAAATGGATAGTAATTTTGCCTAAAGAATGACCAAATGAATAGTAACCCTTACCAAATGAATAGTAAACAGGAAATTTAAAAGTTCATAACTTTTTCATTTGAAGTCGAAAATTAACCCATTTTATACCATTTTAAAGATCTTGCCAAACTCTATCAGCTTTAAGAAATACTTTTTTTTTCAAATTTTAACTCTAAGATGGTCTAATACACAACACAAGGTGGCTGCCCATTTTTTTTAAAAAATGGACAGCACCTCCCCTAAAAACGCTCTAGCCCAATTTTCCAACCTAACTCCTACCTGCATAAAAAATACTTCTATCTTCCAATTCACAAACATATTCAACAATCAAACCACCCCAACTCCAATTGGCAACAACGCAAGCCTAGGTATCTAGCATTTCATCAATTCAATTTCTTAAAGACATACCATTCCATCTTTACTTTTACAATCTCAAACATGAAATCTCATAATCATACATAACCATACATTCTTGAACATATATAATGAAACTTTAAAACCTTTAAACTTTATATGAAATGGACAATTACAATGCTTTAACGAGCATTTTAACCCGGATATATCCAAAAGCCAAAGAACGGTTACAAAAGCCCAAAATGCTAGTTAAAGCATTGGTTTCAAAAGTAAGACTTTTAAAAAAACAAAAGCATCGGAGTAATTCTTCATTCCGATCGACGACCGATTTCTCGCTTCTAAACCTTGTGGAGGGAAGGAAGGGGGTGAGCTCGACTGACTCCGTGGGTAACAAAGTTAATAAACAAGTATAAGCTAAAACATGCATCGATAATTATAATTTCAAGTCAATAATCATCAATTTCATTTTCTAACAAATAAGACATTTACAAAATCACCAAATATCAGATAACATCACAAAAGCATATCACAGATGGTCTGAGTGATCCTAACAGGACGTACTACACATGTTCGATGGGCGACCATGTGTAGCCGTGAACAGAGGGGAGTCCGATTTCGGATCTCCTATGCCACTAGCGGGCAGGCGGGCAGGCGGGAGAAGCCTATGACAAGTGCGCACTTGCTAACAGAGGGGATCACTAAAAACCCAAGAAATCATACATGTTCACATTTGGCATTCTTCCTACATCTCATATTCACATTTTGTTCACTTTCAATCAAGTTTCCACAATTTTGCCATACATGCAATCATTCACAAGGATTTGCCATAATTGGCCATTTCAATTCGGTACGTTATCATGTAACAAACAATTTTACAAACCTTGACACCACATATATATACATAAAAAGGCACATAAAACATGTTCAAACTATCACAACCACTATTTCATTCAAAAGTTGAAAGTCATAGGAAACTACTCAAGAGTCATTTAAGTAACTTATTACTTAATTATTAACAAGTTACCCACCTTGACTTCGTTGGTTCGGAATTTGGTTCACTTGCCCCAATGGATTATTTTGACCCTTTTCACTTTCCAAACGCCGCAAATGACCTTAAATCAAGCATAATAAGGCTAATTAATAAAAGAGTAAGGTGCTGGAATTTTAAAAGAAACATAAACCTTGACTTTCATCTAACCTAACTCTCCCTACACCTTTCCTCAGCCATTGCCACTAACACCTCTCTCACTTCGATAAGTTTTTTTTTCGATAATTCCGTACTTTCATAACCCATCTTCCTTCCTTTAGCTCTAGGATAGATTACATTATCTCCATTCACCTTCATTGAATACATTAAACACAAAAATTCTAAGTTCCAAGAGAAAGATCACTGCTGAAATTTTCTCCAACTGTAAAAATTTAAATGTAAACCAATATAACCTCACCTAAACCTTCCTATAATTCTCCTAGGCTATACCAACATAAAACCCCCATCAAAACTACTCTAAAAGTTCAAAATTTCTCAATCCTAAGCCATGAACACATGCTGGAATTTTAACAAAGCTTTCTTAAATTTGCTTCTTTCATTTTTCTTTCACCAATACCTTTCAAACCACCATTATTAACCAAACTAACATCAGAACCCTTAAAATTTCGAAATCCACTTGACCATCACGACATCCCTTCTATTTTCTATAGAAACCTACACAAACTCTTTCCTTTCTCATTCTTTCACTAAAACCTCATCCAATCATCCATTTAAAGATGAAAGAAGATAAAACTCAAACAAACCAATCTATAATTTCAAACCCTAACCAAACCTAATCTGATTTTTGTTTCTTCTTCCTCTTCTTACCTTCTTCTTCTACTTCTAACCATATATTTTAAATAAGAAAGAGGAAACCCTAAATAGATAGCCAAAAATTCGAAATCTTCTTACCTAGGTTGAAACCCACGACTTCTTCTTCTTCTAAAGATGAAATAACTCCTTCCCTTCCTCTTTTTCTTACATAAACCACGTGAATATACCTTGCTCAAGCTTGAAACACCTTCTTCTTCCCTTCTCCTTGGATGGCCGATTGTCTCCTCTCTTTTTTCTTCTTCCTTTTGATTTTCGAAACCTCTTCTCACTCTCTTCTCTTTGGTGTATTTTCGTATAACTTGAAAGATGACCTAAGTTTTGTTCTTTCTCACTTATTTCCTATGAAAAAAAATGACATCACTTAAGCTTCTCCCTTCCATTTTCGTTAGTCACTTAGCCTCCCTCCCTTTCCTAAGCTTTCTTACATTAAACCCAAACTCTTCATTAACCTAAAACTCACTTAACCTAATACACATTTCGTGGGCTTCCTAATGGGCTCCCTCTTCAAGCCTTAAGTCATTCCCTCTTTGTTCTCACTTAGCACTTAAGCCCACTAAGCCCAAGATTCTTTCCCTCCTTATAACCTTTCCCAAATTTTCATTTTCCCTCTTTCCATTTCAAACTTAACTTTTGTGGGCTCCCACTTAAAAGCCCATAGGCTCCATTCCTTTTTCATTTAATCTTCCATACAAACCCTAGCCCACTTAATTAATAAACCTAAAGCCTTATAACCATTTAAACATATTCTAATTTATTCCTAACATGACCTAATTTAATAATTCTTATTCTTTGAAAAATAATACAAAATTAAAATTTAATTTAACTAAATTCTGAAATTTAATATTATTGCTATAAATTCTAACTCTCAATTTCTTCAATTACTAATTATTGCACTAAAAATCCCAAATTATTCTAACCAATCGGAAATCTAATAAAACCCTAATTGAAACCCTAATTACTTCAATTAATACTAGCCAAAAGATAATGAACTTACCAATAATTTAAACAAACCTATTTAAATAAGAAAAAGGGAACGGGGTCTAACAAGTTAAATGGATTAGTTTGGGCTCAATTCCATTAAACTCCCCTCCAATAGGCTCGGAGTTCGCCATCTTCTTAAGATCCTTACTCCTGCTTACATTAGTCCCTCCCTCCTCAAGAAGATTCGTCCTCGAATCTGGCAGGTCAGTTTTGTAGGTGGTGTCATTCATCTTCTCTAACATCTGGAACGGACCATCGTCCCTAGAATCCAGAGTAAAAACACTAGGCAAAGCATCAAAAAGGTTAGTGTTAGAAACTAAACGCTCTCTGTATCTCACCACTACTAGTGCTCTTTTCTCTTTCTTTTCACTCTTTTTTCTCTCCCTGAACTTTTCTCTCCTACACATCCCACTTTCTTTTCCTCACCTGTGCAGTCACTCTCCATTAGGCCAATCTCATTTTTCTTTTGGGCCTCTTTTCTCTCTTCTCTTTTTTTGTTCTCACTATCCGAACCCTCCTCTCTTTTACTTGATTTGATCTAGTCCAGGTACAATTCACGAGGTGATAAAGGTAGTAGAATGAAGTTCCTACCTTTAAACTTAAAGGAGTACTTATTGGTCTACCCATCATGTGCTACCCTCTTGTCAAACTGCCAAGGTCTCCCCAATAGCAAATGTCCTGCCTCCATGGGTATCACATCACACAACATCTCATCCTCATACTTCCCTATAGAAAATGGCACCGGTACCTGTCTAATCACCTTCACATTCTCACTATCATTAAACTATTGTAAATTATATGGCTCCAGATGTTTCCTACATATCAAGCCCAATTTCTTCACCATAGTTCGACTAGCCCCATTAGTACAACTACCTCCATCTATGATCAAGTTACACACTTTCCCGCCCACTAAACACCTTGAATGGAATAGTATCTCCCACTGATCCAGAATCTCATCACTAACTCTAGCACTTAACACTCTCCTAACTATAAGTGCTTCTCCTGTGACAGCTCTTTTCTCATATTCAACTTCATCATTACAAACACTATCACATGGCATATCATCAACATCACTCTTGTTAGAATCAATAACCTTATTATCCTTCATATACGTCACTTTTCTATTAGGACATTGAGAAGCAATATGGCCAGTATCCAAACATTTAAAACATTTTATAGAGGAATGTTTACTAGTAGTACCTTTTTGTTCAGATCCTCCAATTGATTTCTTAGGTGCTTTCTTGAAGTCCACCCCCTTATTCTTGGACTTCTCCTCCCTCTGGGGCCAATTTGTTCAACAAGTAACTAGAATTTGATCCACTCCTTGAGGCCACTCTAGCTTTAAGCTATCTCTCCACCTTCATGGCCAAGTTCACCATGTTCTCAATCTCCAAGTAATGTTATAACTCCACCATATTCGCTATCTCCCTATTCAATCCACTCAAAAACCTTGCCATGGTGGCCTCGGGGTCCTCCACTATATTAGCACGGATCATAGTAATCTCCATCTCCTTGTGGTATTCCTCTACTGACTTAGACCTTTGTGTGAGTCTTTGAAGCTTTTGATGCATCTCCCTACAATGGTAAGAGGGCACAAATCTCTTCCTCATACACGCCTTCATCGCTGCCCAAGTATTGATGGGTCTCTCTCCATTCCTCCTCCTAGAGGTCACAAACTGATCCCACCATATTAATGCATAATCTGTAAATTCAACAGCAGCAAGTTTTACCTTCTTTTCTTCTGAGAAGTTATAGCACTCGAAGATCATATCAACCTTTCTTTCCCACTCCAAGTACGTCTCAGCATCATTCCTCCCTTTGAATGCTGAGATTTGCATCTTGATGGATTTGAGGTCTCCATCTCGTCTGTCGAGGGGTTCTCCTCTCCGAGCTCTCCTAGGCATGCGCTCTTCATAGTCCTCCTCCTCCTCATCAAACTCCTCCTCCTCAGGCTCATACTGTGGTGGTTGCAGACGAGGTGGTGGTAGTCGCTGACGTACATCTGCACGCCTGCCCTGAGGGTTCCCGCGTCTCACTTGTCTGAGCTCATCCATTTGATCCCTAACCTTATTTAAGGCTAGATTGAATCTCTCAAATTATTGCTACATGGCTCTCAAAGTGAAAGCGATATTTGCATCTCCCCCCTAGTTGTCATCATTACTACCTCCCTATGACATTGTAAATAAAAGGATATACCTACAAAATAAAGTTAGTGATAAACAACCTCACACACTCCCTCACGTGTTTCACTCAAGAATTTGTCATTCCCCTCGTGTTTAAGTCACGACAATGACTCTCTCAAATAAGCTCACACACTCTTGCCTTTTACCACTCAAATTTCTCTGAAATCCAAGTTACAATCAGAACCAAGGCTTCATCCAATCATTGTTCCCAACTGTAGCTCAAGTAACAAGAACAACAAACCCCAATTAAGTAACAAGTATGAGAGATAAGAATTTATTTTTTTCGAAAAAAAATTTTCCAAATTTTTTTTGACTTTTTTGTTGACTTTTTTCTGTTGACTTTTTTTCTATGCCCCTTCTTCTTCTTTTGGGACCGACTCTCTTCTTTTTTTTTTCCAATTTTTTTGTTTTTTCTAACTTTTTTATTTTTTTGACTTTTTCTGGCCTTTTTCTGACTTTCTTTTTTTTGACCTCTTTTTTTTTACCTCTTTTTTGTTGATATAAGCTGAAAGTTTTCAACAAATAATTGAAAACCCTAACTAAAACAATAGCAAGAAGAAAATTGAAATCCTAGGACAAAAGTAAATTCACACCTGAATTGATGATCCAACGATAATTGGATGGTGATGGGCGGCGGTTTCTTGAAATTTGATGGAGTTGAATAAGAATCCTCCTCCAAACCAAGGCTCTGATACCAAAATTGACGTGCAATGCGGAAGAATTGACATCGATTTGATGATGTGGATATTTGGAATTTAACAAACGAGAAAATAAAGGATACGCAAGGTTTGATTTCTACGACACCTCTTGGAAACTTTTTCCAAGCAATCCCGATAATCAAAAGAAAACCCAGAGATGAATAATCGACACGCCACAATTGAGAAAATAATTGATAAGTGAAAGATGGTTCGGAAAGTAACAAGAACAAGAGAATAATGTTCTTTCTAAAGCCAATGACACTCAAACAATATGATCTTAAAAACTCCTAAAAACCCTAAAACATAAGTATTTATACTTAGGTCAAATAATAAAAGGGTTGGGTTAAAATACATGGAAGCCCAAAATAAAACGAAGTCAAAAAATTAAATAAATAGGTCTGATAGGTTCTTGGGCTTAAGTGATGAAGCATTAAATAGCCCAAGTCTTCGTGTCTTCAAGCTCCAAGTGTATCCGGTCCAAGGATTTGAGTTAAATGGATTAGTTTGGGCTCAATTCCATTAAACTCTCCTCCAATAGGCTCAGAGTTCGCCATCTTCTTAAGATCCTTTCTCCTGCTTACATCACTTATGACCCAAACCATAAGACCAAATAAAAGATTGATCTATATGGGCAAATGAATGAGAGTTTCAGTGGAAGCTGTTGGGACTTATCGCTTAATCCTAGATTCTATCTATCATTTGGACTTATGTGAAGATTTTTTTATATACATAGTATATTTAGGAATTTAGTTTTTTTATCCAAACTTGATAGATTTGGATACTCTTTTAAATTTGGTAGTAGTAGTTTTAGTTTTTTAAGACATAACCACATAATTGGTAGTTGTGTATTGTGTGATTGTTCATATAAATTAAACCTTGATATTTTTTATGCTAAAACTTTATTAACTTTGAATCCCAATATTGATATCAAACATAGTTTGATTAATGCTAGATCTACATACTTGTGGCATAAGCATTTGGGACACATTTTTAAAGAACGACTTTAAAGATGAATAAAGAATGAAAGATTTCCTAAATTGGATTTTATTAATTTTAACATTTGTGTGGACTATATTAAAGGCAAACAAACAAAGCACTCAACTTCTTGAAATAATTCACACTAATGTGTGTGGCCCATTTAATGTGCCTAATTTCAATAAAGAAAACTATTTTATCATTTTTATAGATGATTATTCATGTTATAGTTGTGTATTTCTAAATAAAAAATCTCATATTGTAAAAACGTTAGAGGTTTATATTAATAAGGCTAAAAGGGAATTAGATAGAAAGCTAAAAGTAATGAGGTTTGAAAGAGGTGGTCAATATTATGGTAAATATGATGAAAGTGATCAAAATCCTACTCCTTTTGCTAACCTTGAAAGACATGGGATTTATGGGAAATATACAATGCCAAGCATAGCACATTAAAATAGTATGATAGAAAGATGTAATAAAACCTTGTTAGATGTGGTTAGGAGTATGATGTGTAATTCATCTTTGCCTACTTCTTTATGGACATATGCTCCAAAAATTTCCATAGACTTGTTGAATAGGAACTGCCTTACTAGAAACCTATTTAACAACTATATGGTAGTTTTTAGTGCATATGTCCACAAGAAGTGAGTAAAGATGAATTACATATCATATGCCTAACCATATCAACTGTGGACTGGTAGCAAAACATAGTTTAAGACATCTGTATATATAGGTTGCTAGGCATAAATTAGACATTATAATCCACATGAAAAGAAATTGGATTCAAGAATAATCAGCGGTTATTTCATTGGTTACCCAGAGAAGTATAAAGGGTATATATTTTAATGTCCTAACCATACTACAAGAATTGTGGGAACTGGGAATGCTAAGTTTATTGAACATGGTGAGACTAGTAGGAGCGAAACACCACGTGTAGTAGATATTCAATAAATGGGAGTGCAAGTCCCTGTGGCTTGTATATCTACTCAAGTTGTTATTTCTCAAATTATTAAACCACCTAATAATAATAAAGAACAACAAATTAATGAACTCACTATCCATAATGAAGTTAAACATGAAGTGAATAAACTTGCAGTAGAAGAACTATAACAAATAGCATTAAGAAGGTCTCAAGGAGAAAAAGACCAAATATTTAATGACTATGTGGTATATCTACACGAGTCAAAAAATGACCTAGGAATTGAGAATGACCTATTGACCTTTTCATAAGCCATAAATAGTGAAAATTTTGATAAATAGTTAGATGTCATGAAAAATGAGTTCAAATCTATGGAACAAAATGGTGTCTGGGACCTTATGAAATTGCCAAAAGGTTATAAGAGAATTGGTTGTACATGGGTCTTTAAAACCAAACGTGATTTTATTGGTAACTTGGAACATTACAAGACTATTAGTTGCTAAAGGATTTACTGAGAAGGACAACATTGATTATAAGGAGAACTTTTCACTAGTTTCTACGAAGGATTCACTTGGAATTATTATAACCATAGTGGCTCATTATGATTTGTACTTGCACCAAATAGATTTTTAAAAATACCTTTTTGAATGGGGATCTAGAGGAAGAAGTCTATATGGGCCAACCAATGGGGTTCATAAAGGTTGGAAACGAACACATGGTGTGTAAACTAAAGAAGTATGTTAGAAAAGTGCTCTAAAGGTAATCACCTTTAGCACTTATTGTACAAATTATTTTATGATTAATAAAGGCATTTTTCATTTTTTTGATGTTCATACATTTATGGATTTGGTGTTGATCTTAAATTGATTTGATGAAGTCCTTGATACAAAATATAGCATGGAGGAAATCATGATGAAATTATGATAATGAGATTCCTGTCGTGTAATTATGTTAGTATCTAAACTTTCCCTAGTCATAGGAATAATGAGATGGGATATCATTAATCTAGATAGACTAGCACATATTATACTCTTTAATTGGATTAAGCAGTAGATCTCATAAGCTGTAGACATGAGTTGTTTAGAGTTAACATGTGGATGCTTACTATGGGTAGTAAGTACATTGGATTGACCTACTATGAGATAATCATATGGATATTCTATTCCAGTGTCAATGATAGTCTCATCATAGCAATGATGAAAGTATCATTTGATTTGAGGTGCTCAAGGATGTCTCAGATACTGGTCCTATGCTTTTGACTCCATTCATTGGTGCCTTTCAAGGGTTACTCATAGAGTGGTGATTAGGTATAACTTGACGTATTCGGAGCTAAATGAATAGCCAATAAAGGATTCACCACTCCTGATAGAAGGAAATGATACCCACAACCTCTTGTTGGGGTCATTACTCGAGAGTCTCTAGCCAAAACATATACGAGTCATGAAGAGAGTCTTCAATGATACATAGAGTAATGAGATCCTCAGGATAAGATCTAATATCAGTTGGACTAGACGTGACATTGTCAACCTAGTGGGAGTTGACACTTTGACCATACTCTAAACCAAGTGGGGTATAGATGGTGAAAAGACGAATTGCATGACAACATTATGTGTGGAAGGATTCGTAGTCAAACCACTGACTTTCCGATCAATTAGGGGTCATGATGTGTTGCTAGATACCGACATACTGCTCTTGACTTACTTGAATTAAGTGTTAATTCAAGTGACCAATATAACTGGGAACCTAATGGGTCACACACTTAGGAGATCTGAAGGATGAGTAAAATGGTCTTGAATGGTGATTCAAGATATGAGAGTGTTCTGGGATTGTATCGCGATGTGATCGTGGTAGAAAACGTGGCATGGAATGGATTAGAAATAAGTGTTGTTGGCTGCTAATTTGGTCATTAACTTCCCAAAACTTTCATTAATGCATACTATTTATGGTCATTAACTTCCCATAACTTCCATTAATGCATGCTATTCATAAAACTTCCCGTAACTCTACATTAGTGATGGGAGTTATGGAAGGTCAAATGATGCAGAAAATAGAGATGATTTTCGTGCATCTTATGTAAGACACAAGTGAAAGAAATGTTCTTTCTTACACACACACTCTTTTTTCTCTTTAACTCTCACAAGAGTTCTTGTCTTTGCTAGCACAAAGAAAGAATTATAGTCATCTTCTAGTAAGGATTCATCCTTCTATCTTCGTGTGGATTTTCATTAGAGACAGTCTACGTTGATTGTTGTGATTTATGACAACTCAACACGGAGAAGATTAAAGAATGGAGAAGGTATGTAAACATCTTACATTTCATGTTTTTGTTTTCTATATCTATATGAATTAAGTAGATCTGTTTTTTATGAGGTTTCGTTTTATTTTTCACTTCGTATATTTGATATATATTATGTATGAGATGCATGATCGAAACCTTATAAATTCAATATAAATACTTAAATAAGCTTCCAAACAATGATATCTTAAGTTCAATGATATTATTATTTCCCTTGGATTTAAAGAAAACACCATTGATCGATGTATATATTTAAAGGTTAGTGGTGGTAAGTTTATTTTTCTGATATTGTATGTTGATGATATCTTGCTTGCAGCTAATTATCCTGGTTTATTAAGTGAGACTAAGAAATTTCTCTCTAGTTATTTTGAAATAAAAGATATGAGTGAGGTAACATTTGTGATAGGTATAAAAATATTCCAGATATATCACAGTTTCAGAAAGCATATATTAATAAAGTGTTAAGAGAGATTTAGGATGGGCAAGTTTTTTGTATCACCAGTTCCAATTTAAAAAGGGGATAAGTTTAGCCTTATGCAATGTCTAAAAAGTGGCTTATAACGAAAGCAAATGGAATCAATTCCATATGCATTTATAGTTAGGAGTCTAATGTATGCTCAGGCATGTATGAGACCAGACGTAAGTTTTACAATGTTAAGGAGATATCAGAGTATGGATCATTTGAAAGATGCAAAGAAAGTTATGACATATTTGTAAGGGGGACCCTAAGTGAAGTCAGTAAACAAGACCAACCCTCGCTGAGCGGATCGATCTTTCTTTTTCTTTAGTAACTTATTTGAAGGTAGGAACTAAGGAACACATGCTTACTTTTAAGAGGTATGATTACCTTGAAGTGGTTGGATACTCATATTCAAACTTTACTAGCTATGTAGATACGAGAAAAATCTACTTTTGGCTATATTTATCTATTAGTTAAAGGAGCCATCTCATGGAAGAGTGTGAATTAGTTTGTAATTGTTGCATCCATTATGGAGGTTGAATTTGTTGTATGCTTTAAGGCCATGATTTAGGCCAAATGGTATGAAAGTTTATTTCAAGGCTTGGAATTATCGACAGTATAGTCAATCTGTTAAAAATTTACTGTGATAATTATGTAACAATTTTCTTTTATAAGAATGACAAGTAATCCAAAGGTGTTAAACACATGAAACTTAAATAGTTTCTTATTAAAAAGGAGGTTAAAAAATGTAAAGTGTTAGTAGAGCATATTAGCATCGATCTTATATTAGTTGACCCTTTAACAAAAGGGTTACCGCCTAAAATTTTTTCTGGTCATGTAAAAAGTATGGGTATTATGTATGCAGATGATTATTAGACAATAGGCTAAAAGAGTAAAAAAAAACCCTAACGTTTACACTGACTTTGGAATTGGACCTTAAAGTTTCAGAGTGTTCAAAATGAACCCTAACATTTACAAGACATTCAAAATGAACCTTAACGTTTAAAAAACATTCAAAATGAACCCAAACCACTAACGGTGTTAAGCCACTATCAGTTAAATGCTAGGGTGGATCTTTTTTATAAACATTTTTTGAAATGGGACCCCCCAAGTGAGAATTTTTAAAAATAAAGGTGGGTCTAAGCATTTAAATGAAAGTGAGACCCACTTCTAATTAAACGCCTGCTCCTTTTTTTCCTTCATTCTTAAATGCCAATCTTGGTGGCGCACATACAGATCTGTCATAAACCTCCCAATAGATTAAGAATGCTATCAATGAATATATGGATGTGAGTGTCTTTGTTACTGACTCTGTGGTAAAATTTTAACAAGTTTCAATGTATTAATAATTTTGATTGGTTGCTTACAGGAGCATATGAAGATGGAAACCAAAAATTTACACCGGAAAAACAAGAAATGAAATAACAAAAGTGTATTAATAAGATGGACATCGAAAACTCACCTGCATATATGTAGATATTTCTTAATATGTATAAGAGGATATGTTACACTGTAAAGGGATTGATGTAACACCCAAATACCCCCTGGGAGGATAAATGGATGCCACCCAAGACAGGACAAACAAATCAAAACGTTCCACACATGCATTTTAAAAACTAAACGTAACACACATATAATACATCTCATAATTGCAGAAACAAATCGAAAGAATATTTACAGGCCCAAACAAACCAAACAAAATATATTTTTCAAGAACACAAAACTTCAGACTCTTTTGGCCATCACGGTTGACTTGTCCGATCCTTAATCTCTTAGCTCAACCTACACGGGCAAATCCATCGTGCTAAGCATATAGCTTAGTGAGTAATAACTAATCTATATTAACCGATTTCGAAAACAAAAGAATGCATTTCGAACAGATTTTTATACTAAATGTAGCAATGAACACGTGAGATCCTTGTAATCGAATAATCAATCGATATCGTAATACGTAACAAATCAAACTATAAATCCATGAATGTATGGGTAACGGACTTATACAAGAGATACCATAATTAGTATCAGCAGGAGAGACATATGTCTCGATATCGAGAGAACACCAAAGTGTCAAATAACGAGAGCAACAAGCAGACCCTTCTAGGCATGCCTATTTACCCATAACTAGGACTTAACAGTTTTACAATAGAACAAGATCATTTCACTCATTCATGTGCAGGCAAATAACACTCCCAATAAATCAATCCTAGACATCATCTAGGTTGACTCACAAAATTTATCATTACCAAAATTTACTTACCTCAAGTACTTACACTAAAATTTTCGACCTATATTTCAGATCTTGAAATTATCGACCAGACATTTTACCTAAATCGCACTTAGTGTTTATTGTCCCGACAATATCTGGCAGTGGTCTTTCCTCTAGAATAGGGAACACGGACACAAATTATTATTGTGTTTCATTACTGTATGATAACTAAGTATGATGCATGTTCATGACAAATTTTCGGGATTAATCAACAACTCATAGTACCAAATGATCCATGAAGTTTCAGGAAATTAGCGATGCAGCAAGTATTCAAATGAAAGCAAGTCTTTATTAAATCTGAAAATGTACAAATTACATTAATTCTCAAATGCTATGCCAATAAGCAACATAACGATCATAGGACATGTTAAGAAGAGAAAAAGAGTGCGAGCTGAATCAATTAGCTCTACACTAAGAATGAAAAAAAGATACATAATAATAAGCAGTAGACAAAAAAATGAAATAGCGGACAACATTTGAAATTTGGTTTTCGTCAAGAATCACTTATGAGGTAAGGGATGAAGTAAATGATGGAGGAGTGGTATCTATTTATAAAACATTTTTATAAACTAGCGGTTTTTGTACCGTAAACTAGCCGTTATTACCTAGCCGTTATACCTAGCTGTTATACCTAGCCGTTATACATTTTTAGGTGAAAAAATATGTATGACTATTGTTCACAAATCGTCTGATTCTTCAGTAGTAAGACACTTTCAATCACCGACCGCTCACAATTCACTATTCTGCACTATTCACCGTCTTCAACCTCCGACTCTGAAACTTCTTCTTTTTTTTCTTTTTTTTCACCTTCCTTTAACTTCTTCACTTTACAACTAACCTATTTAGCAATTCTAACCTATCAGAATTATCCTAAGCTTCAAACATGATAAATCTAAACAAAAACAAAAACAAAGATGTAACTCGCGTATGATAAACTAAACTTACCAGCTTTCCAAAGAAAACTTCAATAGCAGGTGTTGGTGAGTGAATGGCTTCGCTAACTCTACTGATGGATGGGTAAGGGAGGCATTCGGTGAGGAATAAACGATAATTGTTTGATTTAAATCGTTGCTAGTAGGTTTAGATTGCGATACAGTTAAGAAACAGCTAATAGGTCCAAATAGAAATAAATAACCAAAAATATTGTTATGAATCTTAGTTGTAATAATTACCCAACAAATACCCAAAAGTTTCAGAAGACTTTCGAAAATTTACCAAAATTCTGTCAGAAAATAATGACTCTCAAAATAAATTGGCAACTCAAAACTAATCCTCCATTAATTGCTAAAAATGTTTGAAGTATAAAAAAATTACGAAAATTATAATAATACTATCCAAATCACTCCGAAGTTTCATTAAACCAATTAACCCGAAAAATGTCATGAATGTATGCCAAAATACTTATGCATAATTTAAGCCAATAGTTAATAAGCAAATAACAAACATATTTCGTACGAAATTCCTTTAATATTCTAACCCCTAATGTGGGGCGTTACAACTCTTCCCTCCTTAAGAAATTTCGTCCTCGAAATTCATACCTGATCTGAATAATTGCGGATACTGGGTCTTCATGATTTCCTCTGGTTCCCAGGTTGCTTCCTCAATTCCATGATGTTGCCAGAGGACTTTTACCAATGGTACTGTCTTGTTCTGCAATTGTTTTACTTCTCTGGCTAATATGGAAATTGGCCCTTCTTCATATGACAAATCCTGTTGTACCTGAATCTCTTGCACCGGAATCTTATGTGAGGCGTCAGATTGGTATCTCCTCAACATATAAACATAAAACATATCATGCAGTCTGGCCAATTCTCCAGGAAGAGCGAACTGATAAGCTACGGGTCCAACCCTCTTCAGAATTTCATAAGGACCAATGAATCGCGGACTAAGCTTACCCTTCTTTCCAAACCGAAGTATGTGTTTCCATGGTGATACCTTTAGAAACACCTTATCACCCACTTGAAACTCAATATCCTTCCTTTTTAAATCAACATAAGACTTCTGCCTATCACTGGCAGCTTTCAATCTTTGTCGAATAATCTGAATCTTTTCTTCCGTATCTTTCACAATGTCTGGCCCGATCATCTTGTTTTCACTTAACTCCGTCCAAGATACCGGAGTTCTACACTTCCTACCATACAACGCTTCATAAGGTGCCATACCGATGCTCGTCTGATAACTGTTGTTATAAGCAAACTCCATCAAAGTCGATAATTATCCCACTCCGGAAACTCTAACACACAACCCTCAACATATCTTCCAAAATCAGATAACTCGTTCATTGTCCATCATGCGGGGATGAAAAGCGATCTAAACTTAAGTTGAGTACCCAATGCTTCCTGTAAACTTTTCCAAAATCTCGAAGAAATTGAGGATCACGATCAAAAATAATCGATAATGGTACTCCATACAGTCTTACAATCTCATTCACATACAAATCTGCAAGCATATCCAATGAATAGTCAGGACGAACAGGTAGAAAATGAGCAGATTTGGTGAACTTATCCACAATAACCCATACCGCATCATGTTTCCTTTGAGTAAAAGGAAGTCCAGTGACAAAGTCCATGGTAATGTTATCCCATTTCCATTGAGGAATAGAAATAGGATTTAACAAACCAGATGGAACCTGGTGCTCAGCCTTAACTTACTGGCATGTCAGACATTTTGCTACATAATCCACAACATCCCGTTTCATACCTGACCACCAGTAATATTGCTTCAAATCCTGATACATCTTGTTTCCACCCGGATGCATAGTAAATACTGTATTATGAGCCTCAAACAATATCTTCTTCTTCAATTATGTTAGTAGTGTGCCCTAGGCCAATGAACATTTGTGATTCATGTATTAACATTATGATTTGTTAATAATATATTATGAGGTATTCCGTTTCATATATGCATGTATTTCATTTATGTAATGTGATTTACATTCCATGAATGGTATTAAACTTATGTCATCAAGTATGTGACTTGATAGTAAAACCATAAGTGTTATAATACTATTCTAGACTGTCCCTAGTCGATCATTATTGGTGGAACAATAATGAATTAAGGCTAGTATGTGTTCTGATTGATGATCACGTTTTACTGATCATGGATATGAGATATCAAATCAGAAACATAGATATATGTTAGAGAACATATATTGGATCGACCCAAAAAGAGAATACTACATGGTTTCATGTCATTAGTGATTCTCAATATGGTTTGACTATAGTCCTTTGACCTGAAGTCATCATGGTTCCCTACATGAGGAATTCGGTATTTTGATATTAGACCAAGTTATTTTTAACCGAATAACATATAGTCTTATGTTGGATACTAAATGAATCATGCGGAGGGATGTGAATGACGTAGATGGGATTTGTACCTCTCTTAAATGAGAGAGATATCATTTGGGCCTCTTGACAAGTGTGACTGAAGAAATGCATGGCCGTGCTCAAATGAATTGATGAAGAGTCATCAATGTCATTTGTTATAATCAGTCAACTTGGGGATCAAGAAACTATGATTAATCAAAGGTTGACATGTACCATGCCTTGTGATTAATCTTGATATCGTGTTACAAAAGGACTGAGCTTATAACCATGATTACAGGTTAAATCGGATTATCGATCCTCATTTGATTTGGGTAGTCATAATGTCTTGCTAGAGGCCGCTAATGACTTATGGGCCTTGAAGTGTGATCGCCCATTGCCAACATCAAATGAGCCTGCTGTGTCGCATACACAAAGAGTAATGTGATCTGGGCTTATTCTCTTGGGCCTAATTTATTAGGTGTTGAATAAATATATTTAGATATATTTATTGGGCTAGATTTAATTAAGTTGTTGGGCTTTTATTATATATGATATAATGGGCCGAAACTTAATAGGGCCTGAATGAGATTAGGTTTTCTTTATAAATAGAGAAGCTTAGGTCTCATTAAAAAAAACGACACAATTGTCAAGAAACCCTAGCCGCCATCCAAGAAAAAGATCGTACGGCGTTCAGAAAGGTTTTTAGGACGTGCTAGCACACTACAGCCGCAGCCCGGATCGTGCATGCTCGTGTGGATACCGGTAGAGGGCATTAGCGATTTGCAGTGTCTTGGAATCCGAAAAACGAAAAGAAGCAATCCACCCACGAAAATAAGGTATTTTCGTTAATCCTCATGTTTTCGATTATACGTGATGTTTTTGTATGGTCTTTTCCGCAACGTATTGTGAATACTCGGACCATACGCGATCCAACAAGTTCATCATTAGCTGGTACACACAACCGGTCCTTATAATACAATTCACCATCACCCTGCACAGAAAAATCAGTCTGTTTACCTTCCTGAGCAGCGAAGATAAGTTATTGTAACTTATCATCAGCTCTTTGAGCATTACAAATCTCCTGTCTCAACGTGGGCCTTGCTATCAATTGAGCCATCAAGGCTCCATCAAATCCCAACTTCCATCCAATCTGCTTTAGTGATAAAGCCGAGATAGTCTTTCGACTTAAGGCATCTGCTACAACATTAGCCTTACCTGGATGGTAGTCTACAATACAATCATAGTCTTTAAATAATTCCAACCAACACCGTTGTCTCAAATTAAGTTCCTTCTGAGTAAGCAGATACTTCAGACTCTTATGATCTATAAAAATTCTACACCTTTTACCATACAGATAGTGTCGCTAAATTTTTAAGGCAAACACTACTGCTGCAAGCTCCAGATCATGAGTAGGGAAATTATGTTCATGAGTCTTTAGTTGTCGAGAAGCATAAGCAACTACCTTCCCTTCTTGCATCAAAACACATCCTAACCGAATCCCAGATGCATCAGTATACAGAACATACTCCTTACCAGAAGTAGGTTGAACTAATACAGGAGCTTCAGTAAGCATACATTTCAACCGATCAAAGCTACTCTGACATCTATCGACCATTCATACTTCACTCTTTCCGTAATAGCTTAGTTAAAGGGATGCTATCACTGAAAACCCCTTAACAAACCGACGGTAATAACCAGCCAGACCTAGAAAACTTCTCACCTCTGTCACGTTCCTTGGTGGCTTCCAATTAACAACCGCCTCTATCTTACTAGGATCAACTCTAATTCCTTCAGATGAGACAACATGCCCTAGGAATGATACCTCCTGAAGCCAGAAATCACATTTACTCAACTTAGCATACAACTGCCTTTCCCGTAGGGTTTGTAATACAATTCGGAGATGTTCAATATGCTCATGTTCATTCTTGGAATAGACCAGGATATCATCAATAAACACCACAACAAACTGGTCCAGATAAGGCCTGAATACTCTATTCATCAAATCCATAAATGCTGCTGGAGCATTAGTTAACCCGAACGGCATTACTAGGATTTCGTAATGTCAATAACGGGTCCTAAATGCAGTCTTCATTATATCCACATCCTTTACCTGAAGCTGATAATACCCTGATCGCAGATCTATCTTCGAAAACACTCCCGCATCTCTCAACTGATCAAATAGATCGTCAATCCTTGGCAGTGGATACCTATTCTTTACTGTGACCCTATTTAACTGCCGATAATCGATGCACATGCGCAGTGTACCATCCTTCTTCTTTACGAGCAACACCGGCGCATCCCACGGTGATACACTGGGTCTAATAAACCCCTTATCCAGAAATTCTTATAACTATAACTTAAACTCCTTCAACTCAGTAGGAGCCATTCTATACGGTGCTCTAGAAATCGGAGCAGTACCAGGCATAACTTCGATAGATAACTCCACTTCTCTCTCTGGAGGAAGTCCAGGCAATTCCTCAGGAAAAACATCTGGAAACTCATTCACTACAGGAATCGCAAGCAATTTATTCTTATCACCTTCCTTCTGGGTTTCAAGTACAAAAGCTAGATAAGCTTCACACACCTTCCTGAGAAGCTTTTGAGCTTGCATAACAGATACTACATTAATCAGAGCACGTGTGCAACCACCATGAAATACAAGCTCAGACTGGTCGGGCCTCCTCAAGAAAACTGTCTTAGCCTTACAGTCAATTACTGCCTGATGTTTAGACAACCAATCCATACCCAGAATCAGATTAAATTCATGAAACGACAATTTAATCAGATCTGCTGCATACTCACTTCCCTGAATCATAACTAGACAATTCCTAATCACCTGATTCACCAGCACACTACTACCCAGAGGACTAGTCACATGCATGTCATATTCTAACTGATCTATAAGTATCTCCTTATCAAACATTTCTCCAACACAGATATATGAATGTGAAGATCCAGGATCAATTAATGCATACAATTCAGAACCAAAGAGAGAAACCATACCAGCAATGACATCTGGTGCATCCTGATCCTCACGAGCTTTGGTCATAAGCCCGAAGCTAAGCGTAAGGCACAATGGTCGATTCACGCTTTACGAGTGTGAGCTCGGATTAGCCCTATTCTGAGTATATCCGCCTCGGCCTCTTCCTCGACCTCTGTTCCCAACTGAAGCATGCGAAACCTCTCCACTAGCTTGTGTCATCCCCGACTTTCTCAGAGGGCAATTTGCAATCATATGCTCCATACTGCCACAACGGAAACATGCACCTGTAGCTCTCCAGCAGACACCCCAATGGTGAATAGAGCAGTGTGGGCACTCTGGAGTACTAGAACCTCGACCCCCAGAGGAACCCCTACTAGAGGCAGTCGGTGTAGGAAAGTTTTGTTGCTTTCCCCTCATTACAGATCTCTAAGCAACTCTCGGTGCAGATGAACTACCTTACCGACTTCGTTTCCCCGAAGACTGACCTCATCTATTAAAGCCTCTTCTCTGACTTCTTTCTTTCCCGATCGTCTCTTGTCTTTCTATTTTTATTGCAGCCTGTACCAACTGATGGTAAGTAACTTGTTGTAACATAGAAAATGCTGCCAGATGCTCCTTGATCGAATCATGCAATCCCTCCTCGAATTGATGACATCGGAACTCTTCAGTCAGTACAGATGCAGGGGCATATTTACTGAGCCGATTAAACTCCCGATCATACTCAGCAACATACAAACTCCTCTTCTTAAGATTCAGGAATTGCTTCCACCGATCCTTTCTGTAAGCTTCCGTCACATACTTAGTTCTAAATTCTTGAGCAAAGAATTCCCAAGTCAGAGGCACCGGTAACTGAGGACTTCGTAAAACAAATTTTCACCATTCATAAGCAGCTCCCTGAAGAAGGGAAACAGCACAGTGAACCATCTGCTCTGCTGGACAACTAATCTCATCTAGTACCCTCTTCACCTTCTCAATCCAGAACTCGGCCCCTTCAGATTCCTCCAGAGATGTCTCTAAAAATTCTTCAGCCCCATACTTCCTTAGTTGATCAATCGGAGCCAAGGGTGTTGTCATTCGATGCAACAAGGTCATCATATCTTGGGACAACTTAATCAAAGCTTCTCCTTGAGCTAGAGGAGGAGGTGGAACCTCAGCTTCTCCTTGATTGACCATAATGGTCTGGTGTTTCGAGCGTGTTTGCTCCGATTACATCTCAAAGAACTTCACAACAATCTCGTGAGATCCTTCCATCGTGCTTACTATAGACAAAACATGGGACACCGCATTAGGCCAAAACATAACTTAGACACTCAACGGAAAACAATAGACAAGCCGTGGTTAAACCAGAACTGCCTAAACTTGCTCTGATACCAAAAGATGTAACACCCAAATACCCCCTGGGAGGATAAATGGATGCCACCCAAGACAGGACAAACAAATCAAAACGTTTCACACATGCATTTTAAAAAAACTAAACGTAACACACATATAATACATCTCATAATTGCAGAAACAAATCGAAAGAATATTTACAGGCCCAAACAAACCAAACAAAATATATTTTCAAGAACACAAAACTCGACTCTTTTGGCCACTACTGGTTGACTTGTCCCATCCTTAATCTCTTAGTTCAACCTACACGGGCAAATCCACGTGCTAAGCATATAGCTTAGTGAGTAATAACCAATCTATATTAACCGATTTTAGAAAACAGAAAGAATGCATTTCGTAATGTATTCTTATACTAAATGTAACTATTGAACACGGAGATCCTTGAATCGTAATAATCAATCGATATCGTATACGTAACAAATCAAACTATAAATCCATGAGCGAAGTGGGTAACGGACTTATACAGAGATACCATAATTAGTATCAGCGGGAGAGACATATGTCTCGATATCAGGAGACACCAAAGTGTCAAATAACAGGAGCAGCTGCAGACCCTTCTAGGCATGCCTATTTACCCACAACTAGGACTTAACAGTTTTACAACAGAACAAGATCATTTCAATCATTCATGTGCAGGCAAATAGCACTCCCAATAAATCAATCCTAGACATCATCTAGGTTGACTCACAAAATTTATCATTACCAAAATTTACTTACCTCAAGTACTTACACTGAAATTTTCTACCTATATTTCGTACTGAAATTACTGACCTCTATTACTTACCTAAATCGCACTTAGTGTTTATTGTCCCGACAATATCTGGCAGTGGTCTTTCCTCTAGAATAGGGAACACGGACACAAATTATTATTGTGCTTCATTACTGTATGATAACTAAGTATGATGCATGTTCATGACAAATTTTCGGGATTAATCAACAACTCATAGTACCAAATGATCCATGAAGTTTCAGGAAATTAGCGATACAGCAAGTATTCAAATGAAAGCAAGTCTTTATTAAATCTGAAAATGTACAAATTACATTAATTCTCAAATGCTATGCCAATAAACAACATAACGATCATAGGACATGTTAAGAGGAGAAAAAGAGTGCGAGCTGAATTAATTAGCTCTACACTAAGAATGAAACAAAGATACATAATAATAAGCAGTGGACAAAAAAATGAAATAGCGGACAACATTTGAAATTTGGTTTTCGTCAAGAATCACTTGTGAGGTAAGGGATGAAGTAAATGATGGAGGAGTGGTATCTATTTATAAAGCATTTTTGTAAACTAGCCGTTTTTATACCGTTAACTAGCCGTTATACATTTTTGGGTGAAAAAATATGTATGACTATTGTTCACAAATACGTACGGTTACTGTAGCAAGACACTGTTCACCGATACTGTTCACAATTCACTATTCTGTACTATTCACCGTCTTCAACCTCCAACTCTGAAACTTCTTCTTTTTTTTCACCTTCCTTTAACTTCTTCACTTTACAACTAACCTATTTAGCAATTCTAACCTATCAGAATTATCTTAAGCTTCAAACATGATAAATCTAAACAAAAACAAAAACAAAGATGTAACTCGCGTATGATAAACTAAACTTACCAGCTTTCCAAAGAAAACTCCAATAGCGGTGTTGGTGAGTGAATGGCTTCGCTTAACTCTTGATGGATGGGTAAGGGAGGCATTCGGTGAGGAATAAACGATAATTGTTCGATTTAAATCGTTGCTAGTAGGTTTAGATTGCGATACAGTTAAGAAACAACTAATAGGTCCAAATAGAAATAAATAACCAAAAATATTGTTATGAATCTTAGTTGTAATAATTACCCAATAAATACCCAAAAGTTCCAGAAGACTTCCGAAAATTTACCAAAATTCCGTCAGAAAATAATGACTCTCAAAATAAATTGGCAACTCAAAACTAATCCTCCATTAATTGCTAAAAATGTTTGAAGTATAAAAAAATTACGAAAATTATAATAATACTGTCCAAATCATTCCGAAGTTTCATTAAACCAATTAACCCGGAAAATGCCATGAATGCATGCCAAAATACTTATGCACAATTTAAGCCAATAGTTAATAAGCAAATAACAAATATATTTCGTACGAAATTCCTTTAATATTCTAACCCCTAATGTGGGGCGTTACAATTGAACCCTTTGGACATCCAGTCCCATTTCTATGCCACAGTTGCTAAGCTCCTTCTCCTCACAACATGTGTTAAGAGGCTCTTATCTCCTCATTTACCATCACCAAAAGCTTTATTCTTCTCTAAGGGGGTGGTTTTCATGTAAACAAATTTAATTAATGGACAAATTACGAAGGTCCACAAAAAACAGACAAGTTAAACTGTAAATAAGAAATTGTACTACAATCTATGGGATCTTCCATATAAAAACTCTTTACTTTTCTCTCTATTTTCTTTCTTAAATTTTCTCTCTTTTAATTTCTTTGTTGTTCTTGATGCTTTAAGTAAGCTTAACTAGCTTGGTACTTTCTTGATGTTTTAAACATAAGTGTTGCAACAAATATTTTCAGTGAACATCAAAGTTACTTCAAATGATCAAGTGTTTGCAATGCAATTCATGCAAAAAAGAAAAAAAAAACAAATGCTCGTTTCTTGTTTTAATTAGCTTATCAGTGCATATTTAGCTACTGTCATGCAAAATTAAGTAGAACAAATATAAAGATAATCTTGTTAACATTTCTTACGTGGGGTTTGTAATTTTATAACTTGTTGATTCAAAGATGTCAAGAGACTAATGTCAAGGGGATTTAAAGCACTTGGTTTTTCTTTGTTCCTAGAAAAGAAAGCGAGGTTGAACTGGTGTTCAATCATTTACTCGTTATGATATTTCACATCATTTGTATTTTTAATCCCTCTCTTTCTCTCCCCCTCCCCCGCTCTCTATGCTTGCTACAACCCATTCATGTATAACCAACTATCACATGAAATGTTTTAAAAAGAAAAGGAAATAGGAATAAATACATGAAAGAAGACAAAGGAAGATTCACATTGATTGCATTGATTTTGCCTTAGTACCAATTTGTTCCAACTTCTATTTAACCATGATATAATGTTTAAGATGACGACATGTGTTGTCATCCTGTACATGTTGTTATAACCTGTACTACGAGCATCTTATTCTATTAATTTTTATGATAGCTAGTACAAAGGCCATCTTGTTTTCCAGCTTTCTGCTAGTACTACGTCATCTTGTCTTCTGACTTTCTTTCTGCATGGTACTATTCATTAATTATTATTTTATTGGTTAATACAATAGCCAGTCATCTTTCTTTCTGCATGGTGTTGTTCATTAATTAGTATTTTATTAGTTAATACAATAGCTAGTACTATGGCCATTTTGTCTTCCACCTTCTTTCTATATGGCATTGTTCATTAATTATTTAATTATCGTAAACACCAATGCTTATGATTACCTAGTCCGTTAACAAATAGAGTGAGGGGAAGGAGATTCTTGAAATATCTTCAATTCATTTATGTAGCAGAAAATTGGGAAGATGAATAGAAATGCAGTTATTGCACAACTAGTATTTATGGTCTCAATACCATTCTCTTTTTTAAAAAACATTCTATTGCAAGTATATCTGAAATTGCCTAGATTTCTAAAATTGTCCAAAAATGTAAGTTTCTTGATGTTTCATTTATACTTGTGCTTTCGTTATTATAACCTAATCATCATTAAGATCCCATCGAAGAAATCGTATTGAGCTTTGGACATGAACGTATGTTAAAGGATAGACAAAGAAAGAGTTGGCACTGGTGTTTTAAAGAAAAAAACTAAGTTCTCTCTCTCTCTCTCAAGATTTGTGTGTCAGTTTAAGCAGTGTTGGTGAAAAGGAAACGTAGTTGTTGGTGATTAAAGTAGTGGGTCTGAAATTCAAATCAAAGGGCCAACTTATGCATCTCATTTTAATGGAAAAGATTCAAAAGCTAAAAGATGAAATAATTCAAGGTTTATCAATAACTACTAACTTTGCAAGCCTAAAGCATAAGTTTGATATGTTGAGGGATTTCTATAAAGCCAAGAGCATCTCAGAGAAGAGCGGTAAAGGTAAAGCATTAAAGCACGAAATTAATAAGAAAATGAAAGAAGTCAAAGACCAACCTAATATGAAGGAGAATATGAAAGCAATAAAGCATGAAGTTGAAAACTTAAGGGTTTCTAATGATGGAGATTTAGATCAAGAGGCAAAGAAGATCATTCTCAAATTAAAGAAAGGGATAGATTTGGAACTTGAAAAGTATCTTAAGACCATGGTTTGGATGTTGAGGTTGTGAGACATACAAAAGATTTCGACAAGCAGGCCTCTTGCCCAAAGTTAAAGGATAAGTTGGAAATGTTGAGAAAATTGAAGCTATAATTAACTTATTAGATTTGAAAAACATGATTCGGCTACTAAATTAGAGGCAACAAAAGCAGGGAAAACACCTAATTTGGCAACAAAAAATAAAATCGAGACTTTGGAACAACAAATAAAGCAGAGGCTTTCATCTGCTATGAACTCCTTGAAGTTGAAGACAAAGCACGGGCAGTTGAAGTCAGAGATTGCAAAAGCTATAGAAGATCTAGATAAAAGTTTGGAAATGGAAGAGCGACTGAATTCACTTTAAAGGTGAATGGAAGTTGATCAGGAAGAAGAGGAGCAACCATTTTAATGGAAGTGATGCAGAATCAAAGCACTACGTTTTGTCCTGGAATGCAACGTTTTATATATAGTGGGACCCACCTTTATTTTTAAAAGTTACAAGTCATCACATGGTGGGTCCCAGTTCAACAATGTTTATAAAAAAATTCCAAAAATTTTGCCACGTCAACAGTTGTTTAACATCGCTAGTGGTCATGGTTCATTTTGAACAATTTCTAAACGTTATGGTTCATTTTGAACAATTTGTAAACGTTAGAGTTTAATTGGATACTCTGAAACATTAGAGTCCAATTTAGAAGTAAGTGTAAATGTTAAGAGTTGTTTTGTTCTTTTAGCCTTAGACAATACCTTTGTATTGGATGTTATTATATATTTGACATTCTTTGTGCATTAATGAATGTGTTACTTCTTAAATTTCTATTTTATTATTTATGTATTTGATTACAATATATGTACTTGAAAACAGAATTGAATGGTAAATCCCATTATACACTTCGTATTTGTAATTATGATTAAGTAGAAAGGCTAGTATAGCAGTGAATGGAAGGAATCATGTTGAGTTAACAATATATGACCGCTATGACCCTTATTAGTCTTATAATTGATTATGATTACTGATGATACCAATGTATGTGAATGATGACTATTGCATATTATGATTGTTTGAATTATTAATTCAATAGACTATATAAAGTCACATGATTCAAGTGTGAGAATGTTAGAAAATAGTCCTTTGAGTGACTTATGTGTTAGAAGGTAGTTCATGGATATAATAATTTAATAAATAGGCTTTTGGACTTTTGGCCCATTATGCCGAGGAGTTTAAAAATGATTGATGGTTGTAAATTTTTTAAGAGAATTAGGGTTTTGTTTATGCCTAATAATAGGTTTTTGTTTTCTCACAAAACACATTTACAAAAGAAAGAGACAAAAAGTTTGAAAAAGAAACAAATTGGGTAAGAAAATTATTGAGAATCATTTTCATGTCATTGAGCTATGGACAAAGTTTGTTATTAAGAAACTCTATCGTTGTATTAAAATAAAATTATGAATATGATTAAATATTTGTCATTTCCATTGATTTCTAAATTATGTTATGTTTATGAAAATTATGCTTACAAAATTCCTTACATATATATAATAAAACCAAAATTTGTCAAATTTTAGTTATGTATTTTTAATTTTACAAATTATAAACAATATTAGAAAAAATTGTGCTTCATTTGAATAACTAAATTTTACTAAACCTCACACCTTTTAAAATGATTTTTGCTCTAGTATGGATAATTATGCTCACCTTTTCTAGATTAAGTGAAAAATCAATTAATAAAATAATTAGCAAAAGAAATAAATATCTTCTGTAGTTTAATAAACTTTTGAAAAATATTTTAATATTTAAAATTATGAAAAATTTCCAAAGTGTAAGGAAAACTCCTTCTTTTAGACTTCAATTAAAATAACGATAAAATATACGCAACATAAATATGACTTTTATATCAATCGGATGTTGCTTATACGATGATTTAAGTCATATTTAGTTAGTATATTTTGAATTTAAAAATGAGTTAAATCATCATATAAGCGACATCCGATCGAAATTAATTAGTTTAAATCGAGTTTAAGTAGTGAATTGAGTTATTATATTAATGACATCTTAGTAGTCTCTATCTACTTTTTAATCGAAATCTATGGTAATGAATTTTCTATAACTGAAAATCAGGCGTAATTTTTCAAAAATTTTATAAATTAATCTTTTAAAATTTATTAAAATCTAAAAGTTAAAATACATTTTACAAGATGTCGCTTATAAAGTTTATATCATAAGAATCAATTGTTTATAAATAAAATTTGCAAGTTAATTATGTATTATAAAATTTATATATTGAGGATCATATTTATAAATTGATTTGTTAGTTTAAAATATTTTATATTACTTTTAATATGATTTTCATTGATTTATTCATGAAATAAACCATAAATCAATTACATTATTATAAATAGTAATCACAAAACAAATAAAACCAACCAAATAATAATGATAGTTACTCATTTCTCTTAACCAACCATCATAATTATAAAATGATAATATTTATTCTCATTTTCGTTATATTTATTTTCATTTTATTACCATTCTCTTATGCTAACCAACCATCTCTCATTTTTCGTTATATTTATTTTCATTTTTATTACCATTCTCTTATGCGAACCAACCATCTCGTTAGTGTTATATTTTTTGAATATTTTATTTATTTGCTAATTAAGGACACATGTGATACAATTTCTCTTAATAGTAAATTATCTATATAAATAACAAAATCTAGTAATTTTATATCATGAAGGTACGAATTGATTTGAACGGGACCTTATTTAGTATATATACTAAGAGCGAATGGGATGGACGACCATGCAATCCATCCCATTCGTTCATTTAATCTGACGGCCTATATTCAGTCAGATCTGCTTCGTCCATTTAATCCAGCGATTTACATTTTCTGCTTTTTCATGTAATCTGACGGCCTATATTCAGTCAGATCTCCTTCTTCGTCCATTTATTTAATCCAGACTGTTTATTGAATGTTGTTTCTTCGCGCGCGATATACACGCAATCTTCTGACACAATCTTCAATCTTCAGACGCAATCTTCTGTTGTAATATTTTGTCAGGCGACCGCGCAGACGACCGCCCAATGCGTGCCCTTGTCACTGCTTATATGTGTTCATATGTCTTCATTCATGTTGTGTCCTTTCTCTCTTTGTTTTCCTCTACCTTGCGTTCCTCTGCTTTCTCCAGCTGTTGTTGTCGAAAGAGTATCAGTGGTTTCCTCCGTTCGTGTTGTCGTAGCTGTTGTTGTCGAAAGAGTATCAGTGGTTTCCTCTGTTCCTGTTGTCCTAGCTGTTGTCGCTGTTGATTGGTGAACACTGATACTCTTTCGCAGAGATAAGAGAAGATGAGAACTGCGTAAAGAAGATTTACAAGTTACGGTTTCCAGTTGGTCTTAGGTTTCGCTTCGTGTTAGTTGTAAATCTTCTTAACGTTTTTCTTATCCTCTCTTATCTCTGTGTCGGTTATCGTGTTGTGGACTGTTGTTGCTGTCGAAAGAGTTGCTTCATGTTGCTTTTTGTCCTTTGTTATTTGTAAATCTTCTTTTAGAATTTTTTTTGTACAAGAGTTTCAGTATTTGGCTATTTTTGTGTAGTGCGCACTTGGATATGAGGATATTTATCGATATTGTAGCTTCATAAATTGCAAAGTCGCTACTTCACCAAAGAAGCGTAGTCTTGAAGCATAAGGTTTTTTTTGTTTGTACAGAGGTTTCGTATTTGGCTATTTTCTTTGTAGTGCGAGACTTGGATATGAGGATATATATCGATATTGTAGCTTCATAAATTGCAAAGCTACTACTTCACCAAGAAGCGTAGTCTGAAGCATAAGGTTGTTTAAGGTTTTCACCAACCGCACGTCGGAGGTTATGGTGTGTCTGAGATGTTTTTCGAGGGCTACAAATGACTTGGATATGAGGAGATTTTTCATGTTGCCATCTGTAACACGGATGACTCGAATAAAGAATGCGTAGTCGAGACTTACGGCAGTGGTTCCCAAACGCAAGTCGTAGTCCGACTTGGCTATGAGGAGATTTATCATAAATTGCAAAGTCACTTTCACCACCATCATCCTCTTTCCTTGTACATATATTTTCTCATGTCGAAACGAACTCCTCTGTGAAAATGAAGTTTCACGATTATCACGAGGAATCATCGCTTTAATCAAAATGGATGCGTTCAACAAAGAAGTCAGTAGTGCAGACTTGAATATGGCGAATACATCGTCGCCTTTGTCCATATAACTACGAAGGCTGCAGCTTTGAAAAGTTTTATTACGATATATATTAAGAGCGAATGGGATGGACGAGCATGCAATCTATCCCATTAAGTTTTATGTCTTAGTTTGATTCTTTGCAACTTTTTCGCTTTATGTCTTACTTGATGTGCTTTTCACTTTTCAATATCTCACTTTGATCGTTTCACCAGTATCGTCTAAACTTCAATTCGGAGGTTATTTGCTTTGCTTTCCATCGCCTGCGCTTTTCTCACCTCTAACAGGCGAAGTGTAAAATATAACCGGAGTTGAAAAAGTGACGAAGTTTTAATATAACCGAGTTGAAAAAGTAGACGAAGTTTAAAATATAACCGGAGTTGAAAAAGTTGACGGTTAACAATCCAGACGGAGAATACAAAAGTGAGGCGAAGACATAAAGATGCAGGCCAAGCGACGATCTGAAAAAAGCAGACGGCAAAAGGCATTTAATCTGAAAAGGCGGGGTTTTAACTTTTCAAGATCTTGCTTTCATCGTTTCACTTCTATGGTCTCGCTTCTTAATTGAGAGGTGATTTGCTTCTTCTATCGTCTGCCGCTTAATTGGAGGTGATTTGCTTTGCTTTGCTTTCAATCGTCGCTTTTCTCACCTCTAACAGATTTAAGAAGGGAAAAAGCAGGCGAAGTTAAAATCGCTGCAGATTTAAAAAGTTGACGGTTTAAAATATAAACGGAGTTCAAAAGTAGACGAAATTAACAATACTGAATGAAGTATACAAAAGTGAGACGAAGACATAAAGATGCAGAATAAAAGCGACTGCGAACAAAAAAGACGATGTAATGTTTTCATTAACTCATGCATTTGTACATCTAGATATACAACTCTCATGAAGACTGAAAATGAGATTCGCCTTTAACTATGCCCAAAACACTTGACTAACGTCTCCACTTATCTTTGGATGAAAATCACCAAGGAAAATCACCGAAGCGAAAATCACCGAAAGAAAATCAGTGAAGCGAAAATCACTGAAAAAATTCAGTGAAGGAAAATCAGCTGAAACAAAATCAGTGAACGAAAATCAGGTGAACCAAAATCAACTGAAACAAAATCAGCTGAACCAAAATCAGTGAAACAAAAATCACCGAAGTTAAAACCAATGAAGCAAAAATCAGCTGAAGGAAAATCAGCTGAAACAAAAAACAGGTGAAGCGAAAATCAGCTGAAGCAAAAATTAGCTGAAGCAAAAATCAGCTGAAGCGAAAACCAGCTGAAGCGAAAACCAACTGAAGCGAAAATCAGCTGAAATAAAAATCAGCTGAAAGAAAACGATCCGATGGATAGATCAAGTTTTTCAGGATAACTTGAGCTATAGAGCTCCAAATGACCCGATTCTTGAAGCATTGGATTCCTAACATATTTCTTTATCTTCTAAACCTCTCAAGTCATCCACTCCACTCTCAACATGCTATAATCTCACTTAAACTTACATCATCCATCTACCCACATGAATTCCAAAATAATGCTAACTTAACTTACTTAATCAATCTAATCATGCTTAATTTTAAAAAAAATATTTTGGGCCTGACACTTTTCTTGAAGTCTTTATTCTTTTCGTCTTCTTTATTTAAATGCGTCATCAGTATGGCTGAACATATGCGTCTTTTATGTCTAAATTTCTCAGACAATGCTAAGAGTCGAAGTCAACATATTATTTATGCTTTCGCATTCTCCGTCTTTTTTTGTTCGTTTGTTTTTCATTCAAATCATATATGTCAAGTCATTTTTACTTAACATGCGATTTAATAGGTTCCGTCTGCATAGATTTTTTCTCGCGTAGATTGAGAAGTAGACGAAGTTCAAAATCGATGGATTGAAAAAAGTAGACGAAGTCTTAAATATAAACGGAGTTTAAAAGTTGACGAAGTTTAAAATATAAGCGGAGTTCAAAAGTAGACGAAGTTAACAATACGACGGAGTATACAAAAGTGAGACGAAGACATAAAGATGCATTTAAAAGCACCTCGCGAACAAAAGCAGATGATGTAATCTGTTTTCATTAACTCATGCATTTGTACATCTAGATATACAACTCTCATGAAGATGAAAAATGAGATTGACCTCTAACTATGCCCAAAACACTTGACTAACGTCTCCACTTATATCGATGTAAAATCACCAAGGAAAATCACCAAACGAAAATCACCGAAAGAAAATCAATGAAGCGAAAATCACCGAAAAAATTCAGTCAAGGAAAATCAGCTAAAACAAAATCAATGAACAAAAAATCAATTTGAACCAAAATCAACTGAAACAAAATCAGTGACAGAAAATCAGCTGAAACAAAATCAGTGAAGCGAAAACCAATGAAGCGAAATCACCAAGGAAAATCAGTTGAAACAAAAAAGTGAAGCGAAAATCAGTGAAGCAAAAATCAGTGAAGCAAAAATCAGTGAAGGAAAATCAGTTGAAGCGAAAACCAATGAAGCGAAAATCACCGAAATAAAATCAGCTGAAATAAAACAAATCCGTGCATAGATCGGTGTTTTCGGGATAACTTGAGCTATAGAGCTCCAAATGACCGATTCTTGAAGCATTGGATTCCTAACATATTTCTTTATCTTCTAAACCTCTCAAGTCATCCACTCCACTCTCAACATGCTATAATCTCACTTAAACTTACATCATCCATCTACCCACATGAATTCCAAAATAATGCTAACTTAACTTACTTAATCAATCTAATCATGCTTAATTTTAAAAAAATATTTTGGGCTGACACTTTTCTTGAATTCTTTATTCTTTTAGCCTTCTTTATTTAAATACGTCATCGCATGGCTGAACATATCGTCTTTTATGTCTAAATTTCTTGAACAATGCTACTACAGATGGGTGGACAAGCAGTTGAACACGAAGGTTATAAATAAGAGTCGAAGTCAACATATTATTTATGCTTTCGCATTCTCCGTCTTTTTTTGTTCGTTTGTCTTTCATTCAAATCATATATGTCAAGTCGTTTTTACTTAACATGCGATTCAATAGGTTCCGTCTGCATAGATTTTTTCTCTCGCGTAGATTGAGTTTTCAATTAATAGGTACAATCTTCTAGCCGCTATAATAATGTCAAACACTGCCAATAGCGTGTTGCGGAAGTAAACCAGAACACAAATTGACGTTTCAATTCATACGTGATAAGACTTCTCGACACCGTCATATTGATTTATTTGTGGCAAGGAAATACACCGTAACCCCCAAAATGTATGAATGACTCTCAGAACTGTTTTTCTTCTATGCAATAATCTTCTAACTGGTATGATAATGTCGATTCCTACCAAATACCAATAACGTATTCCACAAGTATGCAAAATGAGGACCGCAAAGAAGAGGACCGTAACACGATTGACGCTTCAATTCATAGGTGATAGATTTCTTACCGCTACTTCGACGTGTTTACCTTCTACAATTATTTTATGTTTTTCGCAAGAGGAAGACGACCGAGCAGATTGCTTAATTGTTGACACAACAGCTTGACATCCGTATTTCTTCTATGCAATAATCTTCTAACCGGTATGATAATGTCAATTCTGCCAAATACCAATCACGTATTCGAAGTAAGCAAAATCGGATCGCAAAGAGAAGAGGACCATAACAGTAGATTGACGATTCAATTCATAGGTAAAGATTTCTTACCGCTACTCTGACAGTTGACCTTCTACAATTATTTTCTGCTTTTTAAAGAGGAAGACGACCATAACAGAGATTGCTTGATTCTTGACAGAACATGTTATTCAATTGAGTTATGTAACTAACTCAAACCGATTCGTAATTCACACGTGCTTTGGTTTCGCCTGCTTTGCATCGTCTGCTTTTCTTTGCCGCCTACTTTTGCACAACTTTCGTATGCTTTTGCTTCCATCCGCTTTTGAACTTGTGTTTGCTTTTCAACTTCCGCCTTGTTTTCATCGCCTCCTTTTCATAATTATTTGTACTTCATCGAAATCATTTATGTTAAGTCGCTTTGACTTAACAATCTCCTCCTTTAACTGCAGAGATTTCTTCTGTCAGTAGATTGACGCTTGAATTAATAGGTAATGTCAAACACTTCCAATAGCGTATTGCGTAAGTAAACACCGTAGTGAGATTAAGAAGACACGCTTTTCTTGTATGGAATAATGTTCTAACGGTATAATAATGTCGATTCACCTTAAAACGTATTGAAGAAGTAAGCAAACATGAGCGTAATTAGAAAGAAGAGCACCAGAGTAGAGATCGACGGTTCAATTCATAGTGATAAAATTATTATACACGTCCTACTGGACAAGTTGACCTTCTACAATTATTTTCTCTTCCTGAAATTACTATCATTGTTTTCCTTTACTTTTCTTCGTGGCGTGTTCACCTTCTACGATCATTTGCTCTTCTTCAAGCTCGACTTTTGCATCCCTTTATCAATCAATCATTCAGGGCCATTTCTTTGACATCAAAATAACTTAGAACGAAATTTTATCTCGTCATACGCACACGCTTACTCCCAAAATGTATGAATCATTTTCACATCTCTTTGTCTTGTATCCAATAATCTTCTAACGCTATGATAATCTCGATTCCACCAAATGCCAATAACCTATTCCGAAATAAGCAAAATGAGGACTACAAAGACAAGAAGAGGACCATAACAGATTGACGTTTCAATTCATAGGTCATAAACCGATTCGTAATTCACACGTGGTTTGCTTTAAATACGCTTTTGACCGCCTCGCTTTTACTCCGTCTACTTTTGCACAACTTTAAATGCCTTTTGCTTCCGTCCGGTTTTGCTTCCATCGCTTTTCAACTTGTGTTTGCTTTTGAACTTCCGCCTTGTTTTCATCGCTCCTTTTCATCATTATTTGTACTTCATCGAAATCATTGATGTCAAGTTGTGTTGACTTAACAATCTCTTCCTTTTAAGCTGCGAAGTTTCTTGTCACCGGATTGACGCTTCAATTAATACGATAATGTCAAACACCGCCAGCAGCAGACAGCGAAGTAAACGCCGTAATGTAGATTAACGTTTTAATTCATAGGTCGACCGTCATAATCTTTTTACTTGTGGCAAGGAAAGACACGGTAACGCCCAAAATGTTTGAACCAAGACGTGCTTTTCTTGTATGGAATAATCTTCTAACTAGTATAATAATGTCGATTCACGCCAAAAACATATTGTAGAAGTAAGCAAACATGAGCGTAATTAGAAGAAGAGCACCACAAGAGAGATCGACGTTTCAATTCATAGGTGATAAAATTATTATACACGTATACTCGGGACAGTTGACCTTCTACAATTATTTTCTCTCTTCGAAATTACTATCGTTGTTTGCCTTTACGTTTCTTCTGATGTGTCTTCTACAATCATTTCCTTTTCTTCCAAGCTTGCCTTTTGCATCCCTTTGTCAATCAATCATTCAAGAGCAATTTCTTTGGCATCAAAATAACTTAGAACGATATTTGATCTGTCAGTCCGCACTCACGACACCTTTATATTCTAACTTCTTACCGTTCTCCTCTCTTAATCCTTAAACCAAATCTATCCCAACCGTTGAAACATTTCTCCACCCAAACTTTACTTCTCTCAACTACCCTCTTCTTTTAGTTATCAAATTGACCGTTCTAGATTCTAATCGCATTTATACTCCATTGTTTTTCAGTTCCCGTGGTTATTCTCTCACGCATTCTTGGAGTACTAAGGTATATATGTTTAGGTAAAATAAATTTTGAGTCAAAATTCTCGTTGTTATTTATTAACTGAATAGAGCATATTCTCCTTTCTACGTTGTGGTGCATGTATACTCTATTTTTGTAGTTAAATTAAATAATTTTTTATATAAATTCGCTTTAGTTGTTTAAATGGTTTGTATTCATGTTTGCTCGACATATTGTTTATTAGGTCATAAACATAATGTTTATTTATTAATGTTCACTGTGATACAATCAAGATCATGAATGGATAGATCAAGGGCGTTTATATTATGTCGATTCCTCGGTATTTACATATGGATAGAAATGCTAAAAGACGTCAAAATTATGCTCAAATGCCAAATGAAAAAACAAGAATTGTTGCGACGACGTAGAGAAAATCGAGTGCCAAAAACACATCTTCCACTTCATCTACACTTCAGAAAGAATTACTCCTCAATGTAAGAATCTTTCATTAATATCGAACCTTCCACCAAATAACTTCCAAGTTATGAACCCTCTTACATAAATGAAGGTAACTTTGTTTTACAATATATCGAAACTATTTCCAACCTAATTACTCCACATCATTATAATGTCCTTTTATATGTTTCAAGGGATAAATCATCGCACATCTCCTACAACATTAACATTGTTACAGAAATTTACGGTTGGTGAAACGGCTCCCTTTTGTTGAAGATTGTCAATATTATAGCAAAAAGCGATTTTACCTTGAACCTCCATCGTTTTGTTGTTAATCAGGACAAATTTCTATTGTTGCTCCTCGGATGCCTTATGCTTTAAAGTCTTTGTTTCTAAATAGCGACGAAGAATCCGAACATTTCGTAAAGAATGTTCGTACATATAATAACAATGTAGCTTTCACTTCTATGGAGCCGATATGATCGTGGTGACAAAAACACAATGGGAGTTTATACATTCCGTGTTCAAGGACAAGTTTACCATTTCCTTGACAGTTTAGTGTCGACAAGCAATAAAGTATCTGGAATCCAACTTTATTTCTTTGATACCGATGAAGAACTACAACAAAGGCTCGGCAGTTGTGATAAACTTCGTGAAAGTACCTTGAAGCTGATTATGACAATTCTTCAAGATAACCCTTATGCTAGGTTCTTTCGCCGTCTTAAAGATATTCCTTCCCTTGAAAATCACCAGATTGTTCTGAGATGTTATCCGGTCTTGATCGGTAGCGTTTACAATCTTCCAACCGCATCCCAAGTAGGCTGCTATATGGATCGAACCCGATGATGAACAAGATGATAAATCTCCTCATATCCAAGTCTCTGATCCTCAGTCTGAGCTATAGAATTCAATCTTATTATGCATACTACGACCCGCTTCAATACCCACTTCGCTTCCACGGGTGAATCAGGATGGCATCCTCGCATTAAGCGGTTAAATTCTCAAACAAACGACACAATGGTTACGATCAAACAAGCGGTGCTCCTTTAAACACTTTTACTCAAGCAATGAATTATTTGCTCTCGAAAACATAGGTTAGTTATCCTTTATTACCTTGGTTCCGACATATTGTCTAATTGGGCAAAACTAATTTATCATTTTTTTCTTACTATTACTAATTACTCAAGGACCGGACTACAAACATGGCGTAGTATCTGCGAGAGAGTATTACTGCCATCGACTTCAAATGAGAAGTTATGATGAATCCATGCTTATCCACAGCTTAAGACTACTACAACAATTCGTTGTTGGTTCTTATATAAAGATTGAAACATCACGGCTTGAATTCCATAGGAAAAAACAGAACGAAATACGATCAGAAATTTTGCAGGGTGTTTTAGATAGCGTTAATATTGGTCAAACCGAAGCTTCTACAATTGGTCAAGAGTTGTCCTCCCACTTCATTTATCGGCGCCCAAGGGACATGAACGGCGCTATCTAGATGTAATGGCTCTGTGCAAAAATATGGCAAACCAGATTTTTTCTCACTATGACTTGCAACCCTATGTGGAAGGAAATACAAGAGAATCTTAAATTCCATGAAAAGCACAAGAGAGACCAGATTTATTGTGCGAGTGTTCAGTATTAAATTTGAAATTCTGAAAATCACTTGATCAAAAAGGAATATTTGGAGATGTTGCGCATTTGTTTACGTAATTGAATTTCAAAAGCGTGGATTCCTCATGCTCACTTACTTCTAATACTTCAACCACAATTTAAGTTTGTTGAATCCAGATTCCTATGATCAAATCATATCACCGAAATACCTAATCTCGATGATAATTCCAGATTATATTCTCTTGTCATTAAGCACATGATCCACGATCCTTGTGGTTTTATGAACAAGCAAATTGCCTTGCATGAGAAATGGTGTATGCAAAAGTCATTACCCCAAGGATTTTACTCCTTTCACCGTCCATGGCGAAGACAGCTTATCCGTATATAGGCGTAGAGATAATGGAAGAAAAGTTAAAATATCCGGATACGAGGTTGATAATAGATGGGTGGTTCCTCATAACCTGCACCTTCCGATGTTGCTTGACCGCCACATTAATGTTGAAATATGTTCCACCGTGAAGCTTGTTAAATATTTATACAAATATGTATTTAAGGGCCACGACCTTGTCAACTTTAGCGTCAACGACCAAGAAACCAGTCCGATATTGATTTAAATCACAAATTTCCAAGAAGGCCGTTGGATTTCACCCCAAGCTTTATGGCGATATATGAATTCCGCCTTGCAGAGATTAATCCATCCATCTATATACTCCAAGTTTACCTTCCGATCAACAATCTGTTTCCTTCGCTAAAGATGCTAATTTGTCTTATTTATCGAGGAATTTTGACTTCTCCAAAACAATGCTTACGGAATTTTTTCGACCAATTCAACAAATCAAAAGGCTGCGAAATGAAATGTCTCAGATGCGGATTTCCCTCAACATTTTGTTTGGAATCAAAAAACAAGGACGTGGTCGGAAGAAAGCGGAGAAAAGTGATAGGACGATTAGTCACTGCTGACCCTCGAGAAGGAGAAAGGTATTACTTGAGATTATTGCTCACAAATGTTAGAGGACCAACGCTGTTTGACAACTTGTTAATCGTTGATGGTGAAAAGTTGAATCGCTTGTGGATGCCGACCGCAATTAGGATTGCTAGCATCCGACTCTTACATACAACAAACACTTGACGAAGGCGCCATATTTCAAATGCCAACATCCCTCGATTGTTATTTGCTACACTCTTGTTCTATTGTTCACCGCAAACTTAGGGAACTCGGGAAACTTTCGAGACCACCTCCGCCTCGACTACCTATATGCTTATTCATCCTCTAATACGTATACATATGATGATATTACAAAATGGCTCTTCAAGATATCAATAAATCTCTGAACAAATGGGAAAAAGCTTGGTGATTATCATTTCACCGAACATGAATTTCTTCTTGATTATCGCCAAGGCAAAAATAAGGAGGTAGAAAGTGAGATGAATATAGAGATTGATGAACAGGACTTCTTATTACAATCAAAACCAAACAGCCAAAGAAAAGCACGATTTGATTTAATAATGAAATCGCCTCACTTCAACGAGTCTGAAGTTATTTTATCGATGGTCCCGGGGAACAGTAAAACTTTCTTATATCGAGCTCTTCTTGCAAATTTACGATCACGAGACACATTGCAATAGCGATGGCGACATCAGCGTTCTTGCGTCAATTCTTCCCAAGGTAGGACACTCACTCAAGATTTAAAATCCCTTGATTTATCAAAGCAAAAGTTTGTCATTGAGCAAACAAAGCGGTGTTGGTAAAATTGATATTTGAATCCACCTTATTTTATGGGATGAGGCTTCCATGGCAAAACGAGAAGCCATCAAGCATTTAATGGTTTACTACAAGATATAATGAACTCGATCAGCCTTTTGGAGGTAAAATTGTTGTATTTGGTGGTGACTTTCGCCAAACATTGCCGCTATTCACCAAGCAACGAAACAACAACTCATTGATTCAAGTCTTCTAAATTCACATCTCTGGCAAAGATATCTCTAAACTCGCTTAACGACAAATATGAGAGCTATCTCAAATCCACATTTTGTGATTTCTTATTGCGGGTTGGAGAAGGCTCAACCAATGGATGAACAAGATCAAATATGTTTACCAGATGAACTCATTATTCCTTACGACAATAAGGATGAATACATTCATAGGTTGCTTCTTTTTCATTAAATTACATACTAATCTTTTTTGCATTACGATTATACTTTCCTAATATACTGTTGTGCTTACTAGGTTACCTTTGGAAAATGTTTTCCTGACCTAAGCTTATATTCATCCGAATTCGTGTCGATGATAAATGATCGTGCTATGTCCAACGAATAATTGTGTTGATGAAATTAATGACATCATGATTCAAAATTAACGGGAGATTTGCATTCATATGTGAGTTTTGACAAGACGGTTGATCGCGGACATCAAGTCGATTATCAAGATTTCCTCAATTCTTTGAACCTAAAGGACTACCTCCTCATAAACTTTTCTTTGAAAGAAGGCTCTCAATTATGCTTCCGAGAAATTTAATTCCAACGGAAGGATTATGCAATGGAACAAGGTTGATATGCGACGACTAAAGATCATACAATTTCAGCTGAAATTGTTTTGGACCTCACAAAGGAAAAATCATTTTTATACCTAAGATTCCTTGCAATCTCCGGAGAACTAAAAATGGAATTCCTTTTATCGAACACAATTTCAATTAAATCTGTGTTTTGCAATGACTATAAACAAATCCCAAGGTCAAACACTTGATCATGTTGGAATTTATCTCCGTCAACTGTATTCTCACACGGACAATTATATGTAGCTCATCAAGGCGCGAACTCTGAATCGATTAAAGTTCTTATTATTCCTGAACTTTTCAATCTTTAGACTTGGAAAAAAAGACAAGGAATATTGTTTTCCGTGAAATTTTTGAATTAGTCAAATAATAAAACATCAAATTTCCTCACAAGACAAGGTATATTATTTGTTTGTTGTCTCAGTTCACATGATTTGATTTTATAGGCATAATTATTTGTCTTCGCTTGACCATCCAACATTTTCTTTTAGCATGGATAATCGCTTATTGATGAAGAATATTTTGCACGAGCGCAATCATGGTCTTGTCAAGTGATGGTCCAACAAAAACAACAGGTCGTTGCTTCGGTTAATTCACCGACTAAAAGACAAAAGTTTGTCTTCTGCGATTCTCAGGTATATCAATTACACTTTTTTCCTTTCACATTTTATCAACTTACCTATCAATAATTTCTTTATAATTAACAGGGATCACAAGTTGAGGGTATCATATTCAACAATGATATACAAAGAATTGAGACATCTTACGGTAGTGTCAAGAATATATCATTTCTAATGCAATTGTCAAATCAATTCCCCAATATCAAACTGAAAATTTGAACATACAAGGATTCTCACAAGTCGCACGGTCATCGAACTCTTGTCACACAAGACGATGCAATCATCCTCCGATTTTCAACTTCACGCCTTTCCAAAGTCTTATGGATTATGTGAATGACAAGCAAAATCATTGGTTAGATGCTTAATATATTTTTTCATACAATCTTACAAATACTTTCCACTTTGTGATTACATTATTAATGTTTAACACATGATAGATATTATAGCCGTCGTCGTTGAAGTGTTGGAAAAAAAAGATGTCGTCAGAGACGGAAAAGCTTCAACTGTCCAAAAATTTGTTATCATAAATAAAGAGTAATTCTCACTCTGTATCTTTGTTACTATTTTGTGTCAGAGATGAACAAATTTTACATCTTCTCGTTATCTCTTGTTTTTTTTAGGGAACAAGCAGTTATACTATCGCTTTGGAATTGTTTTGTTGAGAACGAGGGCCAGAAGATTATAGAATTACTTCACTCTCATCCAGTTATTGTTTGCACGAATCTCAAAGTTAATTTCTTTAACGGTATTTGTTCCTTGCTCATAATAACACATCTTACTCTGTCCCTTTTCATTCTATCTAAAAAAATCATTTTGAAATGTTAGTCGTTGCATTGTCAACGTGGTTCGACTCAACCATCCTCGTTGAGCCACCCATACAAGAAGTTGCCGATCTCAAAATTGGTAATCCATTATGTTACGCATAACCTTTCTAACATTTTGTTACAAATTATATAGGATTTTAAAATGTCTTTCTTTTGTCGCCTATATAAATATTATGTTCTGAGGCACAACGAAATAACAACCACATCAAAAACCTCGTCAGTGGAAAATCTTACTTTACATATAATCCCCGTATATCTTCTGGATCTCACCAGCATATCACCAAGATCATGTCTTTAGATTCTACCCCTAAGGTAATCACATCTGCATATTCCAGTGACATATTGAATTTGAAACTTCTTCCTCTGAACATTGTTATCAACTTTTCCTTAGATATCATGGATTGAAGCCAAAATTTCCTTTCAAAGACATTTTACAAAATTTTGGTATATGGCATGCAACAAATGCTTCCTGTCTCACAACCGCTAGTCTGGAGTTCTCTTTACTTGTAATTACTGTAGAGAAAAACGCACAGCAGAGCCAAGGTTTCTGCCTTCTATTTGCAATCTTCGATTTGTTGCTTATTCCTTTCGTGTCTATTCCATATTTTTCGCATGACTTTTTTACTTCCATGTCGCCTGCACTACTTTTTTGCCTACCCTACTATTCTTACTTTATCGAGCGTATGCCGATACGACATGGATTTGACCGATGACACCGAACTATAACGGCTTCTATTTTCTAAGCACTCATTGAGAAACTATTAAACTTAACCGCGTTGAAGCAATGAAATATTACAATGAGGTTCTATTTTCCTTCCTTCTTTCATGTACATTTCTAGTTTAATCACCAAATATTTTCAACTAGTTATTTCAATCGACAATGGACATTTTTTCTTCTCCGTTATAAGAACATGGATCTTCCTTGAGAAAGTCTACGACAATTGAAAAGCGATACCTTTCTTCTCCATGTGAAGCCGAAGAACACTTGGTCTGCAGTCGTGTACAACGATTTCATCGTTGTTTCTCACGGAAAATTGATGTTGATGAACTACAAGTGAGCTCAGCTTTCACCACTCTCGGTGCTTTTTATTCTTACTTTATCTTGATTTTATCTATAACATCATCTTTAATTATTTCAGATGTGCCATTTAGTTTCAATTCATCTCCCTTATATCGCTTGCTTAATATATATTGATTTTTGATATTTTCAGAAAAATGCTGAATCTTCTTCATCACTAAACTATGTCTCAAAAAGGTTTCCGATGTGAATACCACTTGCGTCACAAATGGATAAGCTCACAAGAGTAAATAATGTACGCCGCAATCGACGCCTAACTGCACATGAGATACTCGTCGTAATAGGAAAAAACCAGATTCTCATAACTTTCGACTTGTATTTAAAACTTTTGTCTCTAATCGCTTTTCATTCTTTCTTCTTTAATGTTGAAAGAAATGCTTATTCATGGAGGTCCATAGCTAACTCAAACTCATTCTTGCATATGCTTTAGTGTGCTTTGTCGGGTTCATTTGTGTTGTTAACTTCGTACGTGTTGTTAACTTCGTCGTATTGTAAACTTAGTCGGTGTTGTGAACTTGCCTCGTGTTGTTAACTTCGCTCTGCGTTCTCAGACCGTGTGTCTTTATCAACTTCGCTTATGTTTGTATTTCTTCGCATACTTAAATACTTTTCCGACTTCGCTCTATTTTTCAACTTCGTCTGTTTTTCTGAGTTCGTCTATTTTTTCAACTTCATGTATTTTTCAACTCCCTCTGTTTTTGTCTTGCATCGATAAAATCCAAGCTTCGTCTTCTTTCACAGTCTCTCCAATAATTAGATCTTCCGATCGAACTCCTATACTTCCAATCTTTTTCAATACACCGGTATCTCGAAAATCCTCAACGCCATCTTACTCGCCTCGATGATGGAGTTTCTATTATATCATCTAATTTCTTTGAACCGCGCCACTCACCATGTCATCTTCCTTATGGGGTTGGCAACTATCATCATGAAGATGAATGTCCTGCAAACATTCCTCACAGATGATCTACTGAAAAGTCTTCAACACCTTCGCCAAATAATGACAATCAACCAAGGTGTTGAAGATTTTGCACAAAATTATCTGTCCAGTATAACAGCATTCTTCTTCGTAATATGGACTGATGATTCAGCGACCGTCTCCTCTTGCTTTCGTTTTCTTCTCGGTTTTTCTTCGCACAAATTATGTTTGCTTCTTTTAACTTCCTCTTGTTCTTCTTTATTTAAAGCGAGTTCACTTGATGTCATTTCCAACTCGTTTTAAATTTCGCCACCGATTCCTTGGAGTATACTGAATTGACTAATCCTTCTTTGAAACTATTCTTTACACATGTAAACTATTTTAAACCTATCTCAACGCAAAATCCTTCCCTGTTTCACTTTATCATCTTGCAAGATCGCCCCACGCCTCCTCGATACCTCTATATCTAAACTTTCAAACCTTTCTCCTCTTAACTTCGATCAAACAATTCCTACCCTCGTTCTTCGGTCTTCTTCTTCTTTAACGATATACATCATATCCTTCATTGCAAGAACATAACAACAATTAAACTTACGCCATCTATTTCAACCAGAAAGAACATATAACTTTCTTAAAAGAATGTTTGGAATAGTTTTGATAAAAAATAGCAACAGCTTGTCACCTAATTAAATACAATGCCTTTCTGACAAACTTTTGTTCCTTTAATTGTAATTTAGCTTATTCTGTGTAACTCACAATAAAATTAATCTTCAGTTTCGACTTGTATGTATAACTTTCGTCTGTAACTGCTTATTTATTCTTTCTTCTTGAATCTTGAAAGAAACAGTTATTCAGTTGACTCTTACCTTGTTCTTCGAGAGCTTCGCGAAGATGATGGACTAATCTTCGAGAAGAAGAAGCTTTAAGATGATTAATAGAAGACATCCAAGATAAGTCGCACTCCATATATATATATATATATGATAACAAATTAGACAACAAAAACAAAACATAGAGAATACAATAACAACTTCTTCTTCTCCCCTATTTCTTATAATAAGAAACGATTAACGGTGATGACTCTGCATAAATTCACAAGATCTTCTCGTGCATATCTATCATCCCGCCTGCATGTCGCATATCATCTTCTCCATTCGATTCATTATTTCCTTTCTTTGACTTCTTAGACGAAACTTTGTACTTCATTATGCGCGTCGGAAGGCAAAGAAGCTTGATCATCATCTCGCCACGAGTTCTAGAGACGTAAGTGTAGTATCATATCGTCGCAGATTGGATGTAGTCCTCTGCTTTCCTTTTGACCCACCTTCGTTATCTTCTAACAAGCCTAACTTCTTCTTGACGCATAAACTCTTTCAACGAAGGTCCTCCATGATTTTCTGCTTCCATTGATCCGCATGTGTGAGCTCACTTGAGATCTCGCAACTTGTTGCGGAGACTTCTTCTGAACTCCTCCCGTCATTCCTAACTTTGTTCTCGGAATCTTCATTTCTACTGTTGAGACTCTTCAAGTTAATTACATTTATAGTACCTAAATTGATAGTGCTTTTACTGAGCACTCGAGGTTTTTCCCACTTCCAAGACGAATTCGATTCTCTTAAAATTTTTGTCAATAGCATGCCGCATGGATAAATAGTTGTATGTTTCATTTGTTTCAGATATAATGAAATATCGAAATGGTAAATTTAATGGTGTGTGGTTCAACAGATAGAATAAGCCTTTGCTCATCAAGGTAGTTACCAAGTGTCTTGAACTCGTTCTTGGTACGATGCAAAGGCAATGTAATCGCATGAAGAACCCTAGCTTTCGCACCGCACTTGATGTCTTCCTTTCCGATGGGTCATTCACTCCATAAAGTCGCTTACTAGCATCTGCTTCCTTTAAACCGCCCATTGTTATCCATTTTGGATTGGTACAAAGCTTTTCTCCAACTACCGAACATCCATCGACTTCAATTAAGTCCATTGTAACAATAATGGTAACTCCGCTCACCGCTGACACAATAGTCTTTCCACCATCTGTGCATACTTCCAAAAATCAAATACTTGATTTGATACACATCCTCTCGGATCGCAAGAAATTTCTCCAACCGGCTCCAATAATCTCTGGTTCGATATCCATTGTATCTCTTCGTAGAGATTCGAAGTCCACATGCCTTCCATACATCATAGCTCCTTCCATTGCTTCTGATTTGAAAATGATTCAGATACTCTGTTCTTCAATGGTTATCTCGTTCGATAGGATTTTGAGAGACAGAGAGATCAAACGCCTCAAGGCTAATGGTACTCGAACCGTTTTTGATTTGAGGTTATATAAAGGGTCTTGTCAGGCGTGCTCTAGACTCGTTGGGATTCTGAACACTTAAATTTTCCCTTCAGAACTTTCCTTGTTCCACAAGTTACCAGGTGTAACTTACTGTTCTGAACGCCGTTACTCTGGACGCTCTTTTAACCTGATTCTGGCTTCGCTAAACCATTCAGTGAAGAACGGTTGGCGAAAATCGATTTAAATCTCAACATAGTTAAATATATTATAAAATCAAAACCAAAGGGCAATATTTCTAGGCCAATAAATTCATATTTACGTAAACTTGAAATGCGTATTTAAAAGTGACAAGTGGACCGTAGAAGGAAAACAGACGGAAGTTGAAAAGCGGGCGAAAGCAAAAGTGAAGCGGAGCAAAAGCAAAACCACAACTTGATCACTTTCACATCTGTTTTTCAGATCCAATAATCTTCTAAATATTATGATAATGGCAATTCGCCAAATGCCGTGACGCTTCAATTCATAGCTAATAGGTTTCTCACGCATTACTCCCCGATGATTGACCTTCTACAATTATTTTCTGCTTTCCAAGATGAAGACGACGAGAACGAGATTGCTTGAATCTAGAAAGAACCGGTTATTCATTGACTTTTGTAACTAACTCAAATTGATTCTTAATTCACCGTGCTTTGCTTTCCTCCGCTTTCCATAAATGCCTTTTACTCCGTCTACTTTTGCACAACTTTAAATGCCTTTAAACTTGGCCCGGTTTTGCTTCCATCCTTTTCAACTTGAGTTTGCTTTTAAAATTCCGTCTTGTTTTCATCATTATTTGTACTTTATCAACATCATTTATGTCAAGTCGTTTAGACTTAAAATCTCTTCTTTTTAACTGCATGATTTCTTCATCCGGTAGATTGACGTTCAATTAATAGGCATAATGTCAAACAACGTCAATCCAGTATTCTGAAAATAAACACGAGAACAGAGATTAACGCTTTAATTCATAGGTGAGACCGTCATAATTTTTTAATTGTGGCAAGGAAAGACACGCTAACCCCAAAATGTATGAACGGAAGACTGTTTTTCTTGTATCGAATAATGTTCTAACTGGTATAATAATGTCGATTCTTGCCAAAGCGTATTCAAAAGTAAGCAAACATGAGCGAAATTAGAGAGAAGAGCACCACAGAGAACAACGACATTTCAGTAAAATTTGGTAACCAAAGGAAAGGAGAAATACAGATCAAATGCACCCAAACCTTTGTCATTAGTAAGACTTACAATGGATAGAACTTTAGCTTTCGGTCTAGATAATGCAACAACTACCGTAGAAGATTCTAAAATGGCCCATCCTAGAACTTGGAAACACAAACCGACTGGTTTTATTTTTTGTTTACAAAACATCAACATCACTTAATTCATAAATACACGATTCTGATTCTACATCAACAATATTATTACAACTTAACATAGTTGGAAACACGGAGTGAACCCTTCATGTCTCCAGTCTTTGTCTTCAATGCTTCCACCGCAGTTTCCTTCTCGCTATTCCTATCCATGGCTTTTACCATTTCGTTATAGCAAAGCATCCATGCTTCTCTCCGACTCAATGCATCTTCACCAAACTCTTCGCAAGAACTGCGGTTTCAATGTCTTAGCCTCACAACAGCATAACTTCGCTTCTCTAACACAAGAAGCATCTCTTTCGCTCATCATACTTCTTCTTTTTATCGACTTAAAGCGGTTCTCGAAACCTCAAAAAGTAGCTACTGCTGCTTTGTGTTGGCAGAATCATTGTCAAATAGCATCTTCTTGCATCATAGATGTCAATGAGCTTTTCAAAAGCAGAGGTCTTACCCATAGACCCTCTATTTGAGCAAGTTTAGATGAGAGGTGTATGAATTCCTTTACACCTTCACCAAAATGCTCATAGTCTAATGATAGGCGTCTAAGCGTTTCAAAAGTAAACCTGCAATATTTTGCATCTTCTCATGATCAACCATATTCATGGATTCAAGAATGCAAAGCGACCCCTCACCATATATTTTGAGGATAGAATCGATACACTAGTTCCTGTATGGAGTTAGAAGAACTGTTGACCTGGAAGATTTCAAAGAACTTCTCGTGAAACACGATCAACCTTTGCACTCCTTTAAAAGGAACAAGTACCTCAAAGAGTTCGTTGATACCAAGCCTGTCATCCTCACCACTTGAATTATCCAGCTCAAGTCAATTAGCGTAAAATAACAAAGTAAAATGTGAAATTTGATTACCGAAATAGAATAAACAAAAGAAAACCGAAATTGTTACCAGCATAGAAGAAACCATGATCTTCCTCACAAACACCACCGAGGGTAAATCTATGGGATTCGATTCACTAGAAAGACGGACATTAAGTAAGATTGATAAGAATTCCCATGCATGCATTAACAACGTACTATTAGTTGATGGTCTAAAGCATAACTTCATAAGTATTAGTCAATTATGTGATTCTAGTTCTGAAGTTACATTCAACCAAAACTTTTGTGAAGTCAGAAACAAAGATGAATGCAGTGGTGGTCACTTTCTTGGACCAAACCTAGTGTCATGGTCAACGAAGACAAGCGTCGATTGCATTATCAAGCGCCCAAGTTTGAATATATGTACCGCAAGTTGTTGTTCACAATATTGTG